>CM024791.1:26318021-26420521 GCA_014281875.1 Nibea albiflora | reverse complement strand
TCACAATTTTCACAAAACACATGCTTGCATTTGGGTCCTTCCCCTGTTCCTCCCCACTCCCCGCATGATAAATACAGAGCCTGTAAAGAGGTTCCACCTTTAACTGTTAACTGTTTTTTCTTCATACCCCATTGTGTTAATGTAAGTACATACTTGTATACGTGTATTTTAATACTTTCTATACTTTAATCATTAAATGAATTAACTATGTATCTATTGTATATGTATGGATACATTATTTTAACATTCGTTTATCCAGATTAGGTTTTCTTACGAAAATAAGGAAGGGTTAGGTTAGATTTATTGAAGACTACATTAAACATTCACATTTTAAAAATAACAACAGTTTCAAAGAAAAAACTTTATTGTTGGAAATTTACAATGAAAAAGGTCTTCACAGAGATATTAAAATATAAAACACTATAACAAAAGAAATGTGTTGATTTGTTACTACATATGGCTGCAGTTGTAATTATGTGTACTACAGCTACATTCAAACAAATGTCAAAGATGAACATTATGATGTCATCAATTTCATAGAGGTTTGATGATTAAGGTTATGGTTAAGAATGGGATGATGTCTTTATATGCAAGCTCCCTCCATCACAATCAAAATGTCAGCATTTTTCTCCCTGGGAAAAAAAAATCACAGTTTTCATGAAATTCCACAAATAGCCGCTTCACAGGTTTTAAACAGACATTGTAAAATTGGTGATTGAAAAACACAGAATTTGAGACTGTAAATGATCATCCTTAAAAACTGTATGACACAGACAGAGACAGGTGTAAGTATGTAATAAAGTGTGATACATAGTGTGTAACAGAAAGTGTGTATCTGACATAGTGTGTAACAGATATAATAGCCCAATTAATTTATCACTAATAAATTATATATTTGAAGCAACATTACTTCCAACAACAACAAGAATAAAAGTCTTGTTGGATTGATTGATCATTGAAAACAGTGAAGAATAAAGTGTCACAAATCAAAAACTTACAGTCTCTGAACACACAGAGAGCATTCGTTTGGGTAGGTGACACCATCACTCCCACACACTGGATCATAGTTCAGAGGACACGCCAGAGTCACGCTTATCCCCACACAGGAAGGCTGCACCAACAAAACAAACAAACATCACAACAATCAGATGTTATTTCAGGCTATTCCAGATCTTATAGGCTCACCAAGCAGTGGGTTGGGGTTTGGTTACAATGGCAGATAGGCCATAGGGTTTAGTCTGTTATGTACCATTACACTGTCACACTTTTTTTTTAAAGATTATTATTATTGTTTGCCTTTTCCAAGCTTTTTATTTTTGATGGAGACAGCTGAAGAGTGACAGGAATGTGGGGAGAGAGATTGGGAATGTCATGCAGTAAAGGGCCACAGCTCAGATTCAAACCCTGTTACACTTTTGTTTTGTAATACACAATGAGTGTTCAGTTTACAACATGTTTCTCTCAGCCGTGACCCATTACAAGACTTTGGGTAGTAACTTTACGTCTTATATAATGTTCCGTTATTCATATGAGTTCACTTATCACTGATTCACTAATCAGAGAGTTCTCCTATACTAAGGAATAGTTATGGAGCCAGGTACCAGCAGATCAGTTCTGGAATAAATTCATCTTAAAGGTATATCACTGTGTTGCAGACCTATCAGATGTGACAGGGAGACTCAGCACATCAAACAGTGCAATGTGATCATGATGACTGATCACCATCTACCCAGATCCCTTTGGCCACTAGGTAAAGTGAAGGATGGACCATAGTGCACACCTTACACAATTGGTTAATGTTCAAGGACAAGGTGTACCAGATGTTAATTATATCAGTGGTCCCCAACCCCCGGGCCACGGACCGGTACCGGTCCGTTGATCAATTGGTACCAGGCCACTCAAGAAATACTAATTATTGCCGTTTTATGTATTATCTGAGTCTGGACGATATTTAAATGTAACGATAGCATGTTATCTTCGTCAATGTTCATTTTAGCCTATTTAATGCATCTTTGTTACTAAAAGGTTTAACCCTGCTGCTCTGTTTGAAACATGTTGTGTACTTAATAAACAAATATTTAAAAATAAATAAATAATGATAAAATACATAATAAATAATATAATAAAATAAAATAAAATTGTGTGAATAGAAACTGTTGAACCGCTGAAGTGAGTTTGTTAAAAACACACAACAAAACAAACAGATCTTTTTCAGCTAATTGTACATGACTCTGTGGAAACATTAAAGAACTAATAAAGAGAAATCCCAAAGAGACAGTGTGTTGATAAATGTAGAAAGTTTATAGGATGTTTGTTTCTTTCTTTCTTACCCTCCTGTTGCGTCTGGATTCATCCTGAGCATCTGGGGGAAAAAAGTACATTTTTTATCAGGACTGTAGACCTGACCCTGACTCTTGACTGGATTACACACCTGACCCTAACTCTCAGGTGGCACCTTCAGAACTGAAGAAGGACTTCATGTGCACACACCTCATCCTCTTCATACACCTGACCCTGTTTACACACCTGACTTGGTCCAGTCTTACCTCACCTGGTATAATCTTACCTGCACAGATGAAAGCAACCACACTGACGAGCAGAAGAGTCCTGGCAAACATGGTGGATGTAAACTCACAAAGTTAAATGAAAACTTCTGAGAGGAGCTTGAACCTGTCGGTTTTTCTGGCATCTGATTGGCCGCTGATGCGTCTGTGTGACGGTCCTCTGTGGTTGTGATGTTTGGTGTTGATGTGCTGTTGTCATATAGAGGACAGGACCTGTGTTGTCGTCTGAAACCATGTGAGCTGTGTCAAAACAGAATTTGACGGCTGCCGCTCTCTTTTGTTCAGGTTTAATCTCAGGATCAACATTCTGTCTGCTCTCAAATATCGCTGACAGAGTGAAAACTCCAACACAAACACCAAAGCAAAAAAAAAAAAAAAGTGGGGAATTAACTCAATAAATACAACAGCAGAAAAACAAGCTCAACATGCTCTAAGCCCTCTGCATCACACAGTCTAGAAGCGTGTAAACTCATTAAAATAAGCATCTTTATTGTTGTTGTTGTTACTGGTGGTAGTAGTAGTACTAATAGTAGTAGTAAATCTGTAAGAACCTTTAATACTGATAATACTGCCCAAAATGTGTTATATAACTACATTATGACATGAGTGCCCAGTCATGGGTCAGGCCACACCTGATCACCATCACCCGTACCTGACTCCATCTTGCACTTACACCAGTCAAAAGTTTGGACACACCCTCATTATTTTAGATTGTAGATGAACACTGATAGATTACTTATTTATTTTACCACATAGTAATGTGGTAAATTATAATGTGTTATATAATGTGTTATTTCATAGTTTTTATGTCTTTAAAAATAAAGAGGTGTAATCAAATTCTGACTGAAACTATGACAGATGTGTATAATGCATGAAAAGGGATGGCTGAGGACAGAAGACAGGAAAATGACACAATAACCTTCTTCTGCACCTAAGCAATGCCAAACCATAAACCTAAATTTAACCAGAGTTTTGAAGAACAAAACCATAAAAACTGATGCAAAAGGGAGAACAGGGACACAAAATGAATGCCTCTGCTTCTATACATGCAATATAAGTGAATTTATGAAGAAGATGGACAATCAAAGACTGGAGAAAATGGACAGTATGGACAGATCTCAGATCTGCAGTGCTACAGGTACACACAGACAGAAAGATACAGCTTTACATTTTGACAAACTGCACATCTGGAAACTCCTTCTCTCTCTGGACCTCCTCCATTGTCTCTTTAATCAGCATTCGTCACAGGGTTCCTGGAATAACACCAGTATATCTGTCCACACATCAAACATCACATATCATCATATGTCATATATCAAACTAATGAATAAACACAAACATACGTCTACACAGGATGGCATACTCCTGATGATCTCAACAATAGCTAGGTGAGTGATGATGGCAGACAGGTGAGTTATGATGGCAGACAGGTGAGTGATGATGGCAGACAGGTGAGTGATGATTGCAGACAGGTGAGTGATGATGGCAGACAGGTGAGTGATGATGGCAGACAGGTGAGTGATGATGGCAGACAGGTGAGTGATGATGGCAGACAGGTGACATGTTTGTTTTGTTGTATTCGTGCTCTTTGTAGTACCGTTAAAACTCCACCACGTGGCACTGTGCACCTCCAATGGCAGCCCGCCATAAACTGATGGCAGAAGAAGAAGTCGAAGACCGGAAGTGACATATGTCTTCCGGGGCGCGCGGTTCGTCACGTCGTGTCTTTGTTGGACTTTAAGACTATTTTATATTAAATATATCTTCATTATATATAAACATATAAGATCGAACATACAACATGTACGACCAGGACGAAGGTGAGCTGCTGAAACTTTATCAACACACAGTTTAAACTTTATTAACAAACGTTAGCACTTAGCTCCTGTTAGCAGCAGTTAGCACACATTTACAAGCTAACGTTAACTTCATATGAAACAAACCTCTGTCCGCCATGCTAATGGAAGCTAACACTACTGGCGCTGTGCTCTGTTCCAGGTAGCAAGCTAACATGCTAATGGAAGCTAACACTACTGGCGCTGTGCTCTGTTCCAGGTAGCAAGCTAACATGCTAATGGAAGCTAACACTACTGGCGCTGTGCTCTGTTCCAGGTAGCAAGCTAACATGCTAATGGAAGCTAACACTACTGGCGCTGTGCTCTGTTCCAGGTAGCAAGCTAACATGCTAATGGGAGGCTGCGGTGATAAAAACAAATGAAAGGACAGACAGGCAGGCAGACAGACAGATACACAGACACACACACAGACAGACATATCGATCTGCAAACAGTGAGACAGACGGGCAGACAGACAGATGTGGAAGGATTTCACACGATACTTAATCAGTCTAATGAATATTGATGAGTCCTGTTTGTGTGTTTGTCAGATAACCAGTACGATGAGGACGATGATGAAATCACGCCAGATTTGTGGCAGGAAGCATGTTGGATTGTCATCAGGTAAACTCACCTGGACCTCAGCTCACCTGTTGATGCGCTGTAGAGTAACCAACAGATTATTCAGAAGATGAGGTGATGATCTGTTGCTGCTCTGCAGACGTGTCATGATCCACTTCGTTCCTGTCAGCTGAGGAGAGGAGAAGCGAGGGGATAGGTTGAAGATGTTAGGAAGTACAGTAAGGAACTTTCCTCACTGTGAAATGAACTGAAGTGTTAACGTGTCCGTCATGATAAGAGCAGTTTGAATCCTTTAACTGTGAAGGAAAGGAGCTTCAACGCTTCCTTTATTGTCTCCTTCAGCATAGGAAACACAGACCATCCTTTAGGAAAGGAAAGGAGGTGCAGCCTGAAGAAAATGTGAACATACGTGTTGACGTGATGTAAAAACTTTGATCATGAATGTGTTCTGTTGTTGACTGTGGAGCTGCGTTCACACACAGTACAAACTGTTTGGAACTGTGCCATCTAGCGTTCTGCAGATCATCATGAAGTTCCTGTTGCTGATTAATCAGAACTTGTTAACATGTTTGTGTGTGAGTGGACAGGAGGGTGAGCGACTGTTCTCACTGTGACAAACGTATTGTTTACATTCATCTTTATAGATGGGCAGAGCACCAACATCTAACGTGGAGCTGTTTGTAGTCCGTTTAGGACGAATATTTAGGAAAGTTTAAACTTTTTGACGGTACGCTCTCCCTGTTGTGTTACAGCTCTTATTTTGATGAGAAGGGTCTGGTGCGTCAGCAGCTGGATTCGTTCGATGAGTTCATCCAAATGTCGGTTCAGCGGATCGTGGAGGACGCTCCGCCCATTGACTTGCAGGCTGAAGCTCAACACACCTCAGGAGAGGTGGAGGAACCGGTGAGTGCTGAATACGTGTGTTGCATAGCACATGTAATGTGTTCAAACAACATGTAACAGGATCTGACATCACTCGGACCTGTGCTTTGTGTTTCAGCCTCGTTACCTGCTGAAGTTTGAGCAGATCTACCTGTCCAAGCCCACCCATTGGGAGAGAGACGGAGCTCCGTCCCCCATGATGCCCAATGAAGCCCGACTGAGAAACCTCACGTAGGTCTCTCCTGGTCTCTTTTGTTATCTCCTGGTCTCACCTGAGGGGTATTGCACAAAACCAAAATAAGGGATTAAGCCGGGATATGTTGGTTATCCTGGCTGAATGTAGCCTCAAGTCAGTTGCATGAAAGGAGCTCAAACTTAGCCCGGCCAAGTTACTATGGTGATTTATTCTCTGCAGCTAGCCTGCTCCAGACCAGGCTAACAGCCAGGCTAACAGCCAGGCTAACAGCCAGGCTAACAGCCAGGCTAACAGCCAGGCTAACAGCCAGGCTAAGCCGTGAACACGCACTTATCCCAGCTATCTTCACCTGCCTTAACATAGCCGCGCCTTTTAATCCTGGCTCAGCAAACGTGCAACCAATTAAGCCAGGATGTGTTGAACAGGCTAGGTCAAGCTGGGCTTGCTTAATTATCCTGGATTTCTTTATTCTAGTTTCATGCAATACCCCTCATGTCTCTTTTAGTCTCTCCTGTTTTGTTTTGTTTTTTTCTTTCCTGGTCTCTTCTGGTCTCTCTTGGTCTCACTTGGTCTTTCCTGGTATCTCTTGGTCTCTCATGGCCTCGCCTGGTCTCACCTGGTCTCTCTTGGTCTCTCATGGCCTCGCCTGGTCTCTCATGGCCTCGCCTGGTCTCTCATGGCCTCGCCTGGTCTCTCTTGGTCTCACCTGGTCTCTCTTGGTCTCACCTGGTCTCTCCTGGTATCTCTTGGTCTCTCATGGCCTCGCCTGGTCTCTCTTGGTCTCTCATGGCCTCGCCTGGTCTCTCTTGGTCTCTCATGGCCTCGCCTGGTCTCTCATGGCCTCGCCTGGTCTCTCTTGGTCTCACCTGGTCTCTCTTGGTATCTCTTGGTCTCTCATGGCCTCGCCTGGTCTCACCTGGTCTCTCATGGCCTCGCCTGGTCTCTCTTGGTCTCACCTGGTCTCTCTTGGTCTCTCTTGGTCTCTCCTGGTATCTCTTGGTCTCTCATGGCCTCGCCTGGTCTCACCTGGTCTCTCTTGGTCTCTCATGACCTCGCCTGGTCTCTCTTGGTCTCACCTGGTCTCTCCTGGTATCTCTTGGTCTCTCATGGCCTCGCCTGGTCTCTCTTGGTCTCACCTGGTCTCTCTTGGTCTCTCCTGGTATCTCTTGGTCTCTCATGGCCTCGCCTGGTCTCTCTTGGTCTCACCTGCTCTCTCTTGGTCTCACCTGGTCTCTCTTGGTCTCTCCTGGTATTTCTTGGTCTCTCATGACCTCGCCTGGTCTCTCTTGGTCTCACCTGGTCTCTCTTGGTCTCACCTGGTCTCACTGTGTACCCCCACAGGTACTCGGCCCCCCTTTATGTAGACATCACAAAGACCATCATAAAGGAGGGCGAGGAGCAGCTGCAGACTCAGCACCAGAAGACCTTCATTGGTAAAATTCCCATAATGCTTCGCTCCACCTACTGTCTGCTGAGTGGCCTGACTGACAGAGATCTCTGTGAGCTCAACGAGTGTCCGCTCGACCCTGGAGGTTATTTCATCATCAACGGCTCCGAGAAGGTAAGCTCTGACATCAGGACACACCATGTGACATCATGCTAAGTTAATAGACAGAGATAGACTGATCTGATTTCTGTGTTTACCTGTTGATCTAAGCTCAGGGGCCTCATGTACAAATACTTGCGTGGATTTCCATGTGAAACATGGCGTACGCCTAAACCCGGAAACTTTCGCACGCACAAAAAAATGCAGATGTATCAAAGTGTGTGTACGCATGGATCCAAGCACTTTCTTTTGTACATCCCAATCAATGTGGAATTGAGCGCACATGCAGAGGTGCCAAACTCCTCCCTGTCTGCGCCCCTATTTAAATATGCAAATCAATTTAAATATGCAAATCAATCAATATGCCCCGGACCTGAGATGCACCTCTCTGTCTGATCAGATCACGCAATGAACAAAGGAAAGAAAAGGAATTTCACAGAGTCTGAGATAGAGATTCTAGTGAATGAAGTGGAGACGTGCAGGGAGATTATGTTTAGCGCCCTGTAAACATTGTTAAACCAAAAAAGACGTGAGTGGGAGCGTGTATGGCAGGCTGTAAATGCCGTGGGATCCGAGCAGTGCAAACACACACAGGTTAAAAAGAAATGGTCAGATCTCAAGGTGGAGGTGAAGCGGAGGGTTTCTGCCCACCACCGAAGCCTGACCACAACAGGTGGGGAGACAGGAGTGGAGGAACCCCCCCCCCTTCGACAAGAGAGTGGCCTCTTTAGTGGGTGACATAACACGCAGTGATGGGAGTCCACCAGATGAAGGCAGAACACAATACACCACTTAAATGAACCACACAATGAATGAACGCAGAAGTGTGCAGCAACTGACGTTTCCAACTTTACGCCCACTTTTACTGACATAAATACTGAACACAGGGAAACAATCAGGCTTGACAGAAAACTCTGCAACTCTAATTTCACCAGCAAAAAATAAAGAAAACTGAAAACATGATATTTGAATGCGCACATATCCAAATGTACATTGCGCTGGTTTACATATGCGTAGACTACACTTAGGCTACATATCAGTGTGTATTTTCTGGATGGCTTCGTGAATAAATAACACAGGTGTCACCGCTGCATGTAACAATATTGTGTGGGAGTCAAGCCACATTTATATATAAAATTAATATATCGGTATCAATATAGCCAGTTACAAGTTAAGTGCAGCACAGAGCTTTTTTTTTCAGCACCCCCTGCTGAGAACATGTTCCCGCGGCTATGCTCTGATGTGCACATCACTCTGACTACTTGTTTTCACATTATTAACAGTTTCCCAGCATCGCCAAGTGTCGCCAAAGGAACGATAGCTGTAGAAACGTGCGTACGCCAGCCAGGGCACCGCGCATTTCCACGGTCATTCACGTTTTGTACATCTGAACGTGAGCATGGAAAAAGACATACGCCACTTTTTTGTGCGTACACAACTTTTGTACATGAGGCCCCAGGTGTGTTGGTGTTTTTCCTCATTAAACTGCTCCCCCTGCTGGTTTTCAGGTGCTCATTGCTCAGGAAAAGATGGCCACCAACACAGTGTACGTGTTCGCCAAGAAGGACTCAAAGTATGCCTACACAGGCGAGTGCCGGTCCTGTTTGGAGAACTCGTCCCGTCCCACCAGCACAATCTGGGTCAGCATGATGGCCAGAGGAGGGCAGGTGAGTCCTGATGTTTACCTGAAAACAGGATTCATATATTGTATTAAATGTATGTCTGATCAACATTTTGATTACTGATCATCTCTTTCAGGGAGTGAAGAAGAGTGCGATTGGTCAGAGGATTGTATCCACGCTGCCCTACATCAGACAGGAAGTTCCCATCATCATTGTGTTTCGAGCACTGGGTTTCGTGTCAGACAGAGACATCTTGGAACACATCATCTATGACTTTGACGACCCTGAGATGATGGAGATGGTCAGCCTGATGATCAGTTCATTAACAAATAAACACAAATGATGTTAGCTTGAGTCACTGTTATTGTTGAGTCACTGCTGGACATTTTTATGGAACTTCAAAGGTTTATTATGTGTGTTTAACTATGATGTCAGCAGTGATGTCACTGTGTTTCCAGGTGAAGCCATCTCTAGATGAAGCGTTTGTGATCCAGGAGCAGAATGTGGCATTGAACTTCATCGGCTCCAGAGGAGCGAAACCTGGTGTGACGAAAGAACGAAGAATCAAATATGCCAAAGAAGTCCTTCAGAAAGAGATGCTGCCGCACGTTGGAGTCAGCGACTTCTGTGAGACCAAGAAGGCTTACTTCTTAGGGTGAGTCCTACCTCAGGATACCTGTACAGGTGATCTACAGGTGAGTGAGTGAGTGTGTCAGTGTTGTTGTATTTGACCTGGTGTGTTACTGTGTTATCAGGTACATGGTCCACAGGTTACTGCTGGCGGCTCTTGGCAGGCGAGAGCTGGACGACAGAGATCACTATGGCAACAAGAGGCTGGACCTCGCTGGACCATTGTTAGCGTTCCTGTTTAGAGGGTGGGGCTTTGTCCATTAATCATCATCACCTTAAATCAAGACGCACTCACCTGTAATAATCCGTACAAACAAACAATGAACAGTCATTCACTGAAGACATCAAACTGGAGTAACATCTGAAATATTTTCAATAAAAATGACTTTAAAGTAAATTTGCTGCAGATTCAGATAAATCAGTTTGTACCTGCCTGAATTTAAAATATAAAATGATTTACAATAAACCCACTTTTTTTCAGCATGTTTAAGAACCTGCTGAAGGAGATTCGGATTTACGCCCAGAAGTTCATCGACAGAGGAAAAGATTTCAATCTGGAGCTCGCCATTAAAACCAGAATTATCTCAGATGGCCTGAAGTACTCTCTGGCTACCGGAAACTGGGGCGACGTAAAGAAAGCTCACCAGGCCAGAGCAGGAGTGTCACAGGTGAGAACACCTGTAAGGAATGTGACATTCATTGGACAGTGTGGATTCTAAGTTTGGCTGAAGACAGGTCACAGCTCAGAAGTCTGACATCAGTCTACGATATGAACACGTGAAGTCTTTTCTCATGTCAGAACAACCTTCAGTTTAAACTCAGTCTGTATCACAATATCCTGAGCTCAGCATGTCATTGTGTTATTTTTTCTGTCTGTAGGTGTTAAACCGTCTAACATTCGCATCCACTCTGTCTCACCTCCGTCGAGTCAACTCTCCGATAGGCAGAGACGGCAAACTGGCAAAACCAAGACAGCTGCATAACACACTGTGGGGGATGGTGTGTCCGGCCGAGACGCCTGAGGTAAAAATAGCACAAATGATCTAACTGATGAAATTCAAAGGACAGCTGTCAGTCAGGTGGACGTGTACCCAGTGTTTGTTTTTTACTTTCATAACACAAACATGAAGTCATTCAGTCATGTTGATTAATTAATTAGTATTTGTCACAGGATGATACACCTTCATTTACAATTATGTTTACTGCAGTTTCAGCTGTCACATTCTGCATTAGCTAAATATGTAACCCAGTATTTTTTTTGCCTTTTCCTTCTGTAATCTCAAACTACATGTTACGCGTTCCATACTGTATAGTATCATTTATTATATTTATCCGTTGATTCAAGGTGGGAGGTTCTCTAGCAAATGTGTTGGTCTAATGTGTTATCTGAAATAGAAAAGCTATTGGGTCTGGAGCTGGACCCGGTCTCTCCCATAGTGGGCCTCCACATCAAAACAATAAAAGGTTGGATTGGTGTAAAAGTACCAACTGTTAAAGGCTGGAAAACACCAAACATTGGTGTTTGATCTAATGCCATTAGAGTATGTTACATGTATATTACATTCAAAAACTGACTAGTTCTGGGGCGGCGTTTAGTCGGTAGAGCAGCCGCCCCATATGCGAAGTCTCGCTGACGGGGCCCAGGTTCGAAACCCGACCTGTGCGGCCCTTTCCCGCATGTCATTCCATTTCCTGTCACTCTTCAGCTGTCTCTATCAATAAAAAGCAAAAAGGCCAAACAAATAATAATTTAAAAAACCCAGACCAGTTCTATAAAGTGTAGGAACCCTATTTGAACCATGTAGAGCCTGGTGTCTCTAATATATGCTGCATGGGCAGTCATTTTACCTCAGATTACTACTGTAACCCTGAGTATTATTTCTATGGATCTGAGATGGTGGTCAGTTTGTTTTTTATTATTTGTCTTGCTTTTTATTTCCGTGGAACATATTATGTAACCAACCTTTACTAGTAAAAGTGAAACATTTTAAAAATCAGCCATGTTGACAGACAAACTCTGTTTCAGGGTCACGCTGTGGGTCTGGTGAAGAACTTGGCCCTAATGGCCTACATCTCTGTGGGCTCTCAGCCGTCCCCCATACTGGAGTTTCTGGAGGAGTGGAGTATGGAGAACCTGGAGGAAATCTCACCTGCTGCCATTGCCGAGTCAGTCACTTCAGCTTCATTTATTTTACATCTTGTCTTGTCTTTAGTTTGACTCAGCTGTTCATTTGTCTGCAAAACAAACTCACCTGCAGAGGGCAGCATCACTTTTAGTCACAACAAAAAATAGACAGTTCAACCAAACATCATCATCATGTTGCTTTGTCACTAACTGCATGTATTATCTATGATCAAACATTCAACAATTAAATGACTGAACATGTGACATTATATTTGTTTTATTTCTCTTTAAATTTTTTAGTGCCACTAAGATCTTTGTGAATGGCTGTTGGGTCGGAATCCACAAAGATCCTGAACAGCTGATGAACACCCTGAGGAAACTCCGCAGACAGATGGACATCATTGTCTCTGAGGTAACCAAAACACAAGTCACATTCATTGTTTATTGGATTTGATGATGAGAAACAATCAGCCAAGTCTTTCTGAACATTTTAGGTGTCGATGATCAGAGACATCAGAGAGCGTGAGATCAGAATCTATACCGATGCTGGACGAATTTGCCGACCGCTGCTGATTGTCGAGAAACAGAAACTACTGCTGAAGAGACGACACATCGACCAGCTGAAGGAGAGAGAGTACAACAACTACAGGTGAGACGCAAGATTAATCATAACCTTTCACCCCATCACACACTGATGGTTCAGCCTTCAGGTGCAGTTCCGGGTCTGGTACATTTCAGTTGTATATCAAACCACTGCTCTACCTCCTGAGCCATAGCCATGAAGTCAAATTAATATTTGTTTGTTTGTCTGGTGGTCAGCTGGCAGGACTTGGTGGCGAGTGGCGTGGTGGAGTACATTGATACTCTAGAGGAGGAGACTGTGATGCTAGCCATGACCCCTGATGACCTCCAGGAAAAGGGTGTGGCCTATTGTTCCACCTACACGCATTGTGAGATCCACCCGTCCATGATCCTGGGAGTCTGTGCCTCCATCATCCCCTTCCCTGACCACAACCAGGTACAAACACATAAAACTAACTAAGAGTTATGTAGACGTGGCTCTTTGAATTATGGATGACCACCAGAGGAAGAACAAACTTACAAATACATTGACTTTATTGTCTTTTTTAGTTTACCTGTGAGAAGATCCCGGGTAGATATTTCATGACATTTCTCATATACACTACTCATCCTAGGTCATGTGACTTTGTTGATATTATGTACTAGACCTGCCTGTGACAGACAACATCCAGGGTCAAGGACTGCTTCCAGTGGTCAGGAAGAATGAAAGTAGGACTTTGTAATCATAGCCAGGTTGGGCCTCACTTCACAGTTTATGAGCAGAAAACAGAAGCTGTGTGAAGTTTTGAGAAATAAATGGAAAGTAAAAAACATTCATGATGTTAACACTGTTCTCGTTCTTCAGTCTCCCAGGAACACATACCAGTCTGCTATGGGTAAACAGGCCATGGGCGTCTACATCACCAACTTCCATGTACGAATGGACACACTGGCTCATGTGTTGTACTACCCCCAGAAACCACTGGTTACGACTCGATCCATGGAGTACCTACGCTTCAGAGAGCTGCCTGCAGGTAATGCCCATATGGTCTGACCGATGTTTGGTGCAGGCAGTAGGACCCATAATCTATGGACTGATGATCCATACAGATTGACTGAAACCACTGTATGTTTCAGGCAACCTGATGTGCCTGGCCTATGGTCCTCTGACACTTTCTTTGTTTTTCAGGTATTAACTCCATCGTGGCAATTGCCTCGTACACAGGGTACAACCAGGAGGACTCTGTGATCATGAACAGGTCGGCTGTGGATCGAGGCTTCTTCAGGTGAGTTGATAACTTCTTCAGGTCAGTTACTCACATAATGGTAGTTTGAGTCTGTTTGTGCCTTTTTAAAGCTGTTGTCTCCCTGCAGGTCTGTTTTCTATCGATCCTACAAAGAGCAGGAGTCTAAGAAAGGTTTTGATCAGGAGGAGATCTTCGAGAAGCCGACTCGTGAAACCTGCCAGGGTGAGAAACACTAAATATACTCAAATATTTAAACACAAGCTCTCTGCTGATGTCTGAGTTGTAGTCTGGTGCTTGAATAGTTTGAAAACACCTGTCACTCATCTCAGGTGTGACAGCAGGGTGCAGTCTGTGGTGGGTGGGGCTAATCTGACATCGCAGATTGAGGAAAAAAATGAAATTGTTCTCAGGTATGAGACACGCCATCTACGACAAGCTGGATGATGACGGGCTCATTGCACCTGGTGTTCGAGTCTCCGGTGAGGATGTGATCATCGGAAAGACTGTGACGTTGCCGGAGAACGATGATGAGCTGGACAGCACCAATCGGCGCTACACCAAAAGAGACTGCAGCACCTTTCTGAGAACTAGCGAAACCGGCATTGTGGACCAGGTTATGGTGACACTGAACCAGGAGGGCTACAAGTTCTGCAAGATCAGGGTAAGAGGACACTAAACCACACCTGATGGTAACACCTGAGATTTCTGACAGTCTTTATGAAGTTTATCTAATTTTCCTGCAGGTTCGCTCAGTCCGGATACCACAGATTGGAGACAAATTCGCCAGTCGACATGGACAGAAAGGAACCTGTGGGATCCAGTACAGACAGGAGGTAAACAGGAAATCAACAGACAGGGGTAAACATGAAGTCAACACATAGGAGGTAAACAGGAAGTCAACAGACAGGAGGTAAACAGGAAGTCAGCAGACAGGAGGTAAACAGGAAGTCAACAGACAGGAGGTAAACAGGAAGTCAACAGAGGGGGGTAAACAGGATGTCAACACATAGGAGGTAAACAGGAAGTCAACAGACAGGGGTAAACATGAAGTCAACACATAGGAGGTAAACAGGAAGTCAACACATAGGAGGTAAACAGGAAGTCAACAGACAGGAGGTAAACAGGAAGTCAACAGACAGGAGGTAAACAGGAAGTCAGCAGGCAGGAGGTAAACAGGAAGTCAACAACAGGAGGTAAACATGAAGTCAACACATAGGAGGTAAACAGGAAGTCAACACATAGGAGGTAAACATGAAGTCAACACATAGGAGGTAAACAGGAAGTCAACACATAGGAGGTAAACATGAAGTCAACACATAGGAGGTAAACATGAAGTCAACAGACAGGGGGGTAAACAGGAAGTCAACAGACAGGAGGTAAACATGAAGTCAACACATAGGAGGTAAACAGGAAGTCAACACATAGGAGGTAAACATGAAGTCAACACATAGGAGGTAAACATGAAGTCAACACATAGGAGGTAAACATGAAGTCAACAGACAGGGGTAAACATGAAGTCAACACATAGGAGGTAAACAGGAAGTCAACACATAGGAGGTAAACATGAAGTCAACACATAGGAGGTAAACATGAAGTCAACAGACAGGGGTAAACATGAAGTCAGCAGACAGGAGGTAAACAGGAAGTCAACACATAGGAGGTAAACAGGAAGTCAACAGACAGGGGGGTAAACAGGAAGTCAGCAGACAGGGGTAAACAGGAAGTCAACAGACAGGAGGTAAACAGGAAGTCAGCAGACAGGAGGTAAACAGGAAGTCAACACATAGGAGGTAAACAGGAAGTCAACAGACAGGGGGGTAAACAGGAAGTCAACAGACAGGAGGTAAACATGAAGTCAACACATAGGAGGTAAACATGAAGTCAACACATAGGAGGTAAACAGGAAGTCAACACATAGGAGGTAAACATGAAGTCAACACATAGGAGGTAAACATGAAGTCAACACATAGGAGGTAAACATGAAGTCAACAGACAGGGGTAAACATGAAGTCAACACATAGGAGGTAAACAGGAAGTCAACACATAGGAGGTAAACATGAAGTCAACACATAGGAGGTAAACATGAAGTCAACAGACAGGGGTAAACATGAAGTCAACACATAGGAGGTAAACAGGAAGTCAACACATAGGAGGTAAACATGAAGTCAACACATAGGAGGTAAACATGAAGTCAACACATAGGAGGTAAACAGGAAATCAACAGACAGGGGTAAACAGGAAGTCAACAGACAGGAGGTAAACAGGAAGTCAGCAGACAGGAGGTAAACAGGAAGTCAACAGAGGGGGGTAAACAGGAAGTCAACACATAGGAGGTAAACAGGAAGTCAACAGATGGGGGATAAACAGGAAGTCAACAGACAGGAGGTAAACAGGAAGTCAACAGACAGGAGGTAAACAGGAAGTCAGCAGAGGGGGGTAAACAGGAAGTCAACAGAGGGGGGATAAACAGGAAGTCAACAGAGGGGGTAAATATGTTTTTTGTGTTTTATTTTGAAGGACATGCCGTTCACCTGTGAAGGAATCACACCTGACATCATCATCAACCCTCATGCCATCCCATCCAGAATGACAGTCGGCCATCTGATCGAGTGTCTGCAGGGAAAGGTAGTAATTAATAATACCTGTACTGTTGTGATACCTTTCCGCGATGCCACATAATCAATAATCAGTGTGACAAGGTGATAATTAGAACACGCTGATAATAAATATTAACTGTGTTTGGGTTTTTGACCCCCTGTCTGTGACTTGCAGGTTCATTTACATATAAAAATTTTTTTTTGTCTTGTTTCAGGTTTCTGCGAATAAAGGTGAGATCGGTGATGCCACACCATTCAATGATGCTGTCAACGTGCAGAAAGTGTCAAACCTGCTGTCTGAATATGGATATCACCTGAGAGGAAATGAGGTCATTCACACAAAGCACCACACAAACACTGATGAGTCTGTTTACGGTGAATCATGAAAGAATGTTTGTTTTCTGCCACAGAGGTCTGTTTGATTAGAACACGTTTCATGTTGTTGGTCCTATCAGACACACTAACCCTGAACCACATGTAGCTCAGATCTGTGTTCAGTCCAGGAACTTTGGAACTGTTTGACTCGATTCTGCTGGAGTTGATTATTGGTCATTATTTTGTGATCAGGTTCTGTATAATGGGTTCACGGGGAGGAAGCTGACGTCTCAGATCTTCATCGGCCCGACTTATTATCAGCGTCTGAAGCACATGGTGGACGATAAGATCCACTCGAGGGCTCGAGGTCCGGTCCAGATCCTCAACAGGCAGCCAATGGAGGGACGATCACGGTGAGTGAGATATTTCTTTAACTCTGTCACATGTGTGTCTCTGTTTCATGTGTTTCTCACCTGTGTGTCTCTGTTTCATGTGTTTCTCACCTGTGTGTCTCTGTTTCATGTGTTTCTCACCTGTGTGTCTCTGTTTCATGTGTTTCTCACCTGTGTGTCTCTCAGTGATGGCGGTCTACGTTTCGGGGAGATGGAGCGTGATTGTCAGATCGCTCACGGAGCGGCTCAGTTTCTCAGAGAGCGTCTGTTCGAGGCGTCTGATCCGTATCAAGTTCATGTGTGTAACCTGTGTGGACTGATGGCCATCGCCAACACACGGACACACACGTATGAGTGTCGGGGCTGCCGCAACAAGACACAGGTAAACACAGTCAACAACCAATCACAACAAAACACAGGTAAACACAGTCAGCAACCAATCACAACAAGACACAGGTGAACACAGTCAACAACCAATCACAACAAGACACAGGTGAACACAGTCAACAACCAATCACAACAAGACACAGGTGAACACAGTCAACAACCAATCACAACAAGACACAGGTGAACACAGTCAACAACCAATCACAACAAGACACAGGTGAGCACAGTCAACAACCAATCACAACAAGACACAGGTGAGCACAGTCATAACCAATCACAACAAGACACAGGTGAACACAGTCAACAACCAATCACAACAAGACACAGGTGAGCACAGTCAGTAACCAATCACAACAAGACACAGGTGAGCACAATCAGTAACCAATCACAACAAGACACAGGTGAGCACAGTCAGTAACCAATCAACACTTTTCAGTTGTCAGTGTGGGAAAAGTCTGAATGATGTCTCAGCTCACCAAACACGCCTGTCTCTCTCTCTCTGTCTGTCGTCCATCAATCAGATCTCTCTGGTCCGGATGCCGTACGCCTGTAAGCTTCTCTTCCAGGAGTTGATGTCAATGAGCATCGCTCCTCGCATGATGACATCATAGAGTGGCTCGGCCAAGCACGCATTGTCTTGCAGACTAATGATGACATCAGCAGCAGGAAGGTTTATGTTTTTATAGTTTCATGTTGTCTTAGTTTGTTTTTGTAAAAGTACAATAAATCTGATTTTCCTCTGAACGTTGGTCACGAGTCATCTTCTGAGTCCTCATTGGTTGGTCAGTCACGTAATCGGGTAAACAACCTGCAACTCATCCTTAGCTCATTTTGCTTTGATCTGTTTTTGATACATTAACTGATGGTGATAAATAAATCAAGTGTCATGGAGACGCATCACTTCGACTGTAGAAAACCAGCAGTTAGCTTGGACTGGGAGAGTTAAATCAATTAAAAACCTCTGATCGTGTTTAGTTTGTCCAAATGAGTCGAAGTAACAAAGCTTGTTTTTAACTGATGAACAAAACAAGACTTGACGAGGACTGTTTGTTTTATGTTTTTTGAACTAAAATCGTCAAAAGCTGCGACAGTGACCTCAAACATTTCATCATTCGTCATCAGGTTGCCATGGTGATATAAAAACAAAACATGAAACAATTAAAGTCATTGAGTGATGACTCAAGACAATGAGAGTCTTGAGTCATGAGTGCTGTGACCTCGAACAGGAGGGCCAAAGGTCAGACAGGTCGTGGGAGAGTCTGAACCAATAAAATTAAACCTTGTGTTGCCACTGACTCACTCTTGATAAGATATATTCATAATATAATAAAACTTAATTTCACAGAAATGTCTATAGACAAACAATTCAACTATAATCAATAAATGTTATCACAGATGTTCCTCTCAGGAATTCAAATAAAGGTGGAAGGCACTGAAAAAGTCTTTATTTAGATGGTTACATCATAAAATACAAGTTAAGAGCTCAGTAACAACATTTGATTTGATTCAGAGTAACAATAGATAAATGTTAAAGTTTTATTTTCAGATCCGAAGCGATGATCCAAAAAGGATTTCAGGATTTTCATAAATGAAAAACAGTGATGAAAGAGAACATTTGTTCACTGATTTCAGTTCATCTCTGAGGTCAAACAGAAAACAATAAATGATAAACATCAAATGCTAAAAGTTTAAGATTTTTAATTCAAAGTTAAAATGTAACATTTTTTAAAATTCAGATTACATTAAAAAGGAAAATCAGAAAATTTCATTTAAAGTTTAAAAAACGTGAAGATCCTGACGATTGTATTCATGATCTCTGCAGCTGATCACAGTTCATCTTCTTTCGTCACTGTAAGGAAATTACACCATAAATCAGAAGAATGTATAATTCTTAGGTTATTTGGTTCATGACATTAGGTCCAGACATTGTAGTCAAAATGTTGTCAACGTCAAGACAATGCATTTGACCAAACTTGAAGGCCATCAACGTTAAGTCAAGCTGTTTGGCCATCGACATTGAGATGTTATTCTGTCAGTGGAGGAGATCTTAGAGGCCAGACAGGGGGCGGAGTCTGGCCTGTAAATCACCTACCTGACACTTGCACAAAGTTTTAGCTTACTGTGTCTGAGAACCTGTTACAGCTCGCCATGGAAACACACTGTCACCACAGCAACCACCAGAGACTGACTACACATGTATCCAGGGTTTAAACACATTAAGACTGAAAGTGTGAACACAAAGGTATCTGCGTCATGTTTTCTGTTTAATATCTACTTTCTGTTTTCTATGTTTACCTGCTTTATGTTTTGTTCAGATTAAATTATTCTTAGAATGATTCTTATGTATTCAAATTAAATGTTTTTAACGACTGCAGAGGTAGAAGATATGTCCTTCATTATCAAAGCTGTGTTTAGTTCAAAAACTAGTCGTTAACTTCCCGGATTATAAAAGACACATCAGGTTACACTGAGTCGAACCAGGACTATCGGCCAAGTGTGTATGTTGTTTGTTTCTCGATGACATCACAGTGGTTGCTACCTTTCTTGATGATGATGTCATCAATGGACTCAACGAGGTGAATCGCTCCGACAGCTGAAGCTTCTCCTTTAGAGTTGGCAGCGTGACACTCGTACGATCCTTCTTCTTCTTTGGTCAGAGGGGAGATCTGAAATAAAAACACAATGTTGGGTATGGGCAGCTGAAGTCATGACATCACTTCCTGTAGTCAGTGCGAACACTGAAAGATTTAAACTGTGCGTCACTGACCAGCACCCAGCCAGTCACTTCATGTTTCTCTGGACCGCCTCTCGTCTGAATCGCCAGGTTGTCTCTGTCTCCAGGAAGAAGCTCCATCCTCTTCTTCCCATTGATGACCTGAAGGATATCATCATCATCGATTTATATATATATATATATGTGTGTGTGTGTGTGTGTCTGTCCTCGGTCTGTTCTGAAGCTTTCTGTTGTCTCCTTCTTTTTTGTTTCTTTCCATGCCATCAGAGAATCCGGAGACTCTCCTGTCAGACTCAGAAACAGGCTGCAGCTTGCTCTTCAATTTGCAGGAAAATTACAATCTGATGGAAAGTGCAAAAACATCAACAGAAGAGTTTGAACCTGCAGAGCAAAGACACCTGAGGCTGGATGTAACACATGAGCTCACCTGGAGAGCATGTTTCTTTTAACCCTCTGAAGTCTTCAACAGCATTATGTTCCTATAATTTTAGTCATGAAAGAAACACTTTCTGTTCTGAAATTAATGTTGCATAGCGGTCTACATACGCCAAAACGATGCTGGACTCCGTAGTATTCTCTGGACAACTGCCTAATCTGACCAGTGATGACATGTTTAGCTGCATGCCATCACTGGCTGTCAAGGTGGTGTCCAGCAAACGATGTGGGCTTCAGAGACAATTGGACAACTTTCTGGGGAAAATCTGGTTTGATTAGGAGAGATGGCATTTATTAGTCGACCAAAACCGTGACAACCTAGAGTTCCACAGAATCCTCTTCTATGTGATTTTTTAAGTTCATTTTTTTAGTTCATATTACTGGACTATGAGCCTTTAGCTACAAACTCTTACAGCTTATCTTTATCTGATAGTGCTGTAGCCAAATTTAAGGAAGTGATTCCTTTAGTATTGAATTCCATGCCATGCCTCAATGTAGCAGAGGACTTGTCTGCGTCCTTGACCCCCTCACAAATAGATCATCTTGTTGATAGCACGACATTGATTGTTGATAGTACTAAATGCAAACAGCACTAAACTGGAAGAATCTTGACTCTTGAGTCTGGCAAGATAATCTTAAAACTTACAGGAAGGCTCTCCGTAATGCCAGAGCAGCCTATTACTCTTCATTAATAAAGGAAAATAAGAACAACCCCAGGTTTCTCTTCAGCACTGTAGCCAGGCTAACAGAGAACCACAGCTCTACTGAGCCATCTACTCCTCTGGGTCTAACTACTAATGACTTCATGAGCTTCTTTAATCATACAATTATAAGTATTAGAGACAAAATTAATCAATTTGGAGCAAAACCTGATGTACATTTAGACTATTTTTCTCCCATTGACCTTCATCAAATAATTTCTCCATCTAAGCCATCAACCTGTCTCTTAGACCCCATCCCAACCAGGCTGCTCAAGGATGTTTCATCTCTAGTTAGCCCTTCTTTATTGGATATGATTAATGTGTCTTTATCTAAAATCACCTCTATCGTTCTGATTATCAGCTGTGAAACAGTTAAACTTACTGTTTCCTGTTTTTTATTGTAGGCGGGCGTCAACAGACTCATTGTTTCTACAAACAGGAGGAGGAAACAGGAAGTCAGAGGAAACAGGAAGTCAGGGGGAGAGATGCCATACTGCAGCTCGGAAGAATCACGTCTGTGTTTGATATGTTCACATGAAAACATTCAGATTTACAACATTTCAGATCTTTTTAAAGTAACTGTTTTTTTAAAAACTGTTTTACCTCAAGTTAGTCACCCCTTCTTTATTGGACATGATTAATCTGTCTTTATTATCAGGATATGTACCACAGTCCTTTAAAGTAGCTGTAATTAAACCTCTTCTTAAAAAGCACACTCTAGATCCAGAGGTCTTAGCCAATTACATAACAATATCAAACGTAAAAACGATATCAAAATATTCTCTCTAAGTTACTTGAGAAAGCTGTAGCTTATCAGCTGTGTGACTTTCTCCATAAGAACAGTTTATTTGAGATTTTCAGTCAGGATTTAGAGTTACAAGCGATCTCCTAATGGCATCAGACAAAGGACTCATCTCTGTACTCGTCCTGTTAGATTTTTGTGCTGCATTTGACACCATAGACCATCAGATTATTTTACAGAGACAGGAACATCAAAGGAACCGCCCTAAGCTGGTTTAAGTTGTATTTCTTAGATCGATCTCAGTTTGTCCACGTCAATGATGAATCCTCCATGCATACCAAAGTCTGTCATGGAGTCCCACAAGGTTCTGTACCAGGACCACTTCTATTCAGTTTATATATGCTTCCTCTAGGGAACATTATTAGGAATCACTCCATTCATTTTCATTGTTATGCTGATGACACCCAATTATATTTATCGATCAAGCCTGATGAAACCAGTTGGTTACAGGATCACCCTGGCCTGCGCTGTCAGTTCCTATAGTTTCTAAAAGTAGATTGGGAGCCAGAGTTTTCAGCTATCAAGCTCCTCTTCTGTGGAACAAACTACTGCTGCTATATGTTGCTCTTCTTCACACCTTCCCTGGAGTTTGTTAGTTAGTTAATGATTTGCTGCTGCTGTGCATCTGTGTCTCTCTATCTTTAACTCAACCGGTCGTGGTGGATGAGTGTCTACCAATGAGCTTGGGTCTGTTGAAGATTTCTGCCTGTTAAAAGGAAGTTTTCCTCGCCACTGTCGCTAAGTGCTTGCTCATGGTGGAACTGTTGGTCTCTGTAAATAATACTATAAAGAGTACAGTCTGCCCTGCTCTGTATGGAAAGTGTCATGAGATAACTTTTGTTATGATATGGCGCTATAGAAACTGAATTGAATTGAACTGTTGGGTGATGATGGAGAAACTCACCCTCTTCCAGGTGAGGACAGGTGTGGGCACGCCCACTGCCTCACAGCTCAGGTACACCTGAGAGCCACTCACATTGTAGACCTCACCTGGAGGAGTGACGATGACCGGAACTGCAGACAGACAGGCAGACAGACAGGCAGACAGACAGACAGACAGACAGATAAGTTGAAGATAATTAAGCTGAGGTTTGCAGAGTGTGAAACAGGATCCAACAGGTTGCAGGAATCTGTCAGAGACAGTAAATCCTCTGTGACCTCAGAAGAATTTAGTTTGCTCTGAGCGTGCTCATTGGGGCTCTTCATGTAGAAAGGAATTCAGTGTTTTCAGAGGGATGAAGGTGTATCATCATCATCATCAGTACACGTCGAACTGTCGGGCAGCAACAATAGAAACATTTGTTCATCAGAAACTGAAATCCACTTTAATGATCTTTTGAGGTTTGAATCAAACTTCATCACATTTATCCAATTTTACATCAAATCAAACATTTAATTCACTTTAGTTAATGAACTCAACAATCAAACGAATGTTTGAGTTTGAGTTTATTTCAGTGTCAGCCCGTAAGCCTGGCTCGTTACTCTTCTCACCTGTGTGTATCTCAGGCTCACCTGTGTGTATCTCAGGCTCACCTGTGTGTATCTCAGGCTCACCTGTGTGTATCTCAGGCTCACCTGTGTGTATCTCAGGCTCACCTGTGGCGCAGCGACCCTTGTTCTGGACGGTGATGGGTTCTTTGCCCTGGGTCTCGGCTGTCAGGCTGGCGGTCTTCAGAGCACATCCAGTGCGGTATGTGACCCCGTCGGTCCCGCAGACCTCGTAGTTGCTCTTGCACGCGCAGACTCCAAGCTTGCTCTTCTTGTCTTCGTCGCTTTTGACGCACTCTAGTCCGGGGCCGCAGCGGCGCGCTGCCGCGCGGCGTCCTCCGCACAGCTCTCCCTCCGCAGCGGCGCAGACCGAGCAACAGCCGCAAGAGTCCAGCATCGAGCCGGCGGGGCAGCCCTCTGCCGGGAGAGAGGCGCACTGAGCTGGATCACACGGTCCGCACCCCGGACCCGCCGAGACACGGACCGAGAGGAGCCACAGAACCGGAACCAAGACTGTGAGAGACTTCATGGTGGTTGATAGAGATCTGTGATGCTAGTCTGAACGGACTCACGGTCTGAACACACTGAGTTCTAATCTGTAGACTGTGAACTGTATAAACTGCTGACTCCACCCCACACACACCAAGACCTGATCTAAGACCTGATCCCAGACCTGATCCCAGACCTGATCTAATGTACAGAGGAACAACACTGACTGAACAAAAATTCAAAGGATGAATATGTTTATTATGACTCACCAGTACAGACCAGCTCCAGTCAGCTGTCTCTGTTGTTCAATTCATTAATTCATTTATCAGTTATCTCATGACACTTTCCATACAGTGCAGGGCAGACTGACTCTTTATTATTTACAGAGACCAACAGTTCCACCATGAGCAAGCACTTGGCGATGGACACAAATGAATTCAGTCAAGTTAAGTTTATGTTTAACTTGGAAAGAAAGAAAGAAAGGAAGAAAGAAAGAAAGAAAGAAAGGATTTTCAGTACTCTGAGTATTTATTTGCAGTATTTGTTGATGAAGGCGGCCAGCAGGTCTCTGTACGGAGAATCTGATCGATGAGTTCGGAGTTTCAAGACTTTGTGGATCATCGGAGAACGAAGAACCAGATTCTGACCAAGTCCAATCAGACTGGACGTGAACCAGTACAGAGCCATGGACTGTGAGGAGGAGGAGGAGGAAGAGGAATACAAACTGGAGTTAGATCTGCAACATTTCAAACAATATGACTAATCAATAGATTCACCTTAACGTGTGTTATTTAACTTAGTTTCTCTCACATCAGCTGTGGTAGTTTTATCTCTCCATGTGATCTCATGAACACCTGAAGTTATGGAAACAACATGGACTCAACATGAAGTCACATGAACTGACACTGACTGAAACAGTTGATTCATCGAACACAGGTGAGTATTTTGTCCGTTGTTGGTTATGTTTTGGTTTCAGCTCTCAGATGTGATGATTTGTTGATTTCTGAATGTTGTGTAAACCTTCAAATCATTTTTGTGGTTGCTATGTAATTTTCTATCCTTTGGTCACGCATGGGCCTTCAAAGTTGTCTGGTGACCAGGGTCGAAAAAACTTCCTGTTGTCTTCATAGACGTAGATAATAGACAGCTAACTGTTAACAATTTCTCCACAACAGTGGTGCTGAAAAGTATTTGACATTTTAATCTGCAGTCTTATGTCAGACTTTTATGGACAGGTTCTGGTTCAGACTTGAATCCTGCAGCAGAAACATGTTTTCAGAGTTTTTGCTGTAACTCAGATCAAACATGCCTGAGGGTGTTTAATCTGATGAACACGTGATACTCACAGGAATGTGTAAGTCAACACGTTCAGAAAAACTCAACAGATCTGGACATGAAACCTGCAGAAGTATGAAAATTCTGCTGCCTGCACCTTGACCTGGTGTCAGTCTGAACTAATCAGCTGTTCTTAGGGGTGCACGATAATTATCGGGCCGATAACATGACATTATTACGTCATTGCGATCAGTCCAATATCACAACGAATAGCCCAATAACATTTATAATTGTGTCAGCACGGTAGTGCCCTGCTCCCACTATGAGTGAATGCTGCGTTCATTCAAGTAAAGTTAAAAAGAACTTGTTAACTTTTCATAATTTTGGTAGTTGCTGACTTGAATGGATATCCACAGTATTTTTCTACATGTTACACATAACAAATGGAAACATTAACTTAAAAAGGCTGAAAGAACAACTAGCAAATGTGGAAACAGGGAATTTCCGTCACACCGTGAATGCAGCACAGTGTGCTTACATTTAAAAACAGACAGCATGGCATCGATTGTGTGGGAGTTTTTCAACATTTCAGAAGAAGACAGGTCGCTTGTTACTAGGGTGATCAGTTATCAGCATCAGTATCAGCCTTTAGGACCCCAAAGTTATCGGTATCGTTTTTTTTAGAGTTATTCTGAATCCCTGGCTGTTCTGGTTCGATTTGACAGACTTGAACTCACGGAGGGAACTGAAGCAGCAATGGGCACCATCAACACAGAGAACGCTCTGATGATGTTTGTCATAAATCGCTGGAAACCAGACGGGTTGACTCTCTGAAGCGAAAACACCTGAAGAAGAAGAGCATAGGGGGTCAGTTCACATGACATCATCAGGTCAGGTGATCACAGCTGAACAGACTGACCTCTACGATGAACAGATTAGTGAGTCCAAGGCAGACAGGTATGATCCAGGTGGGGTCAGGTAAGGTGAGGTCAGGGAACCACAGAGCGCCCCCTGCTGTAAGACCAGACTGCAGGGCTGCAGAAAACAGTTCCAGCACTGTGAGTTAACGTCCTGGTTCAGGAGTGATCCAGGATCAGTTTAATCCAGAGTCACTGTAAGCTTACCAGACTGGTCCACACTGAGGTTCCGGAGGGCCAGAGACAGGCTGATCCACAAAGGCAACTGGACCCAAACCAGCAGACTGGCTTTGAAGGGGTGACAGTTGTCTCTGATGTAGAGCTGAGAGATGATCCGATGCAGATTCTTCTTGAATTGGAGCCTAAACAGACACAACACAATGCAATAGTTCTGACCCGTAACCTGGTTCTTCTCAGAGCCAGATCTCTTCAGGACTTGTCTTTGATACCAGGTTCTGGTGTTTCCACTGCATATAACAAAGCTAGATGTTTCCTCTGTGACACGAACAAACTGCACAAAATGTCACCACGGCAACATGAAGAAGCACTGCCACATCAGTCATGTCCATGTCCAGGCCCTCCATTCAGGTCTCTGCTGCCAGACTGAAACCAGGGCCCTGTTTCTCCCAACCAAACTTATCCCAAGAATAATCTGGGACCCACAAGATCTCACAGAGGTCATCACATCCGGGACCAGAAATTCTTGAACTAGACCATAATCATGTCTGTGGGGACTTCTGGTCTAGAGAACAGGAACAAACAAGTTCGGGCCCAGAGAGTTCTGGACCTTCAACTAGAGGTCAAACGATACAGAATTTTTATGGCCGATGCCGATACGTTTTTTTTTTTTTTAGATGATATTATGAGCCAATATCGCTTTTCCTCCATTTACATGATAAAAATGACACAATGCTAACAAACGTTACAGTTAAATAAGAAACATTTATTTACAAAATTAACAAATGTACTCTAAGCAACAAATTGCTGAAGTTTCTGCTCTAAAAATAAGCATGTTGCACCTATGTTGGTGTATTATCAATGTTAGCGCAAATAAATATTCCACCACGCATAAACCATTTCTACCATCATACTTGTGAAAACTCGTCTTGAGGTGGAGCAGCACACACACACCGCTGTGATGGCTGCTCCGAACCACTCTCAGTCAGAGAGGGAGAGAGACAGGTTTCCAAAACTTACAGCTGCATCCTGCCAGCAAGGCAATGGGCCGGCCGATGTATTGGTCAACTACTACCAATGACCCGTTTGTCTGAATGAGTCCACATCTACAGAGGTTCAAACTTCGTACATGTTGGAACTTCTCTGTGTGTACAACATGTTTAGAACAACATGTTTCATACATTTAGCACATGTTTAGAACATGTGGTTCCTGACATTCTTACCGGCTCTGTCTCTCCGTCCATCCTCGCTCTCTTGCTCGGAGTGAAACTTCATATCGAAGCCTCTTCGCCAGCTCTGAGATCTCCACCTGCAGCGCTTCCACCTGAACATCACCTGGGCGTTACTATGGTTTTCAAGATGAGGACAAGCTACTGTAGACTGTATATGTTCATATATGTGGAGGAAGAAGAAGTTAATTATTCACATCCCGGAGAGCTTTTTGATTGGTTGACTTCATCTGACTCATTAACATAATGATAATGATGATGATCTCACTTGGTCTCACCTGGTCTCCTCTGTCTGCAGGTGGAGGCGACAGACAGACAGGTGTCAGCATGTCTCCCCCTGCAGGAGGTGCCGCTCTCTACACTCATCATTGATTGGTTGGTTTCTGACATTGATTAATTTTCGGCTGATCAGGTGTGGCTCACCTTGGCGATGATGATTGTCTGGTAGACGGCAAGCGGCAGAGTGATGAGCGTCCGGACCGACAGTGTTGCCATGACAATGCTCAGCCACCATGGCAATCCGCTCGCCTGATGCACGCTCACCAGGAAGTTTTCGCAGAGGTGAACCGGAGCTGACTCCGCAAGTCCACCGTACCAGCCCGCTGATCCAGAACCACCTGAGAGCCTCCGGACACCAGACCAAGTCCCCAGACTGGACAGAGTCCCCAGACCTGATGTGGTCCTGACACCTGACGTGGTCCTGACACCTGACGTGGTCCTGACACGTGAGGTGTAGCAGCAGATTGCCGGGAGTCCAGGAGGTGCAAAGCAAGTGAGTCTCAGTCCAGGTGACATGTGGTTGAACGCAACAGAGCAGGGTCTACGTACAGGAAGGTGAAGGACCGCAGACCTCATGGACCCCCTGAGACTCCACATGGTGACACCCCCCTGAAACAAGAAGACACAAATTAAAGACCAGCACAGACTGATACAGACCAGCACAGACTGATACAGACCAGCACAGACCAGCACAGACTGATACAGACCAGCACAGACTGATACAGACCAGCACAGACCAGCACAGACTGATACAGAGCAGCACAGACTGATACAGACCAGCACAGACTGATACAGACCAGCACAGACCAGCACAGACTGATACAGACCAGCACAGACTGATACAGACCAGCACAGACCAGCACAGACTGATACAGAGCAGCACAGACTGATACAGAGCAGCACAGACCAGTACAGTCCTATACAGACCAGTACAGACCAGCACAGACTGATACAGACCAGCACAGACTGATACAGATCAGCACAGACTGATACAGACCAGCACAAACTGATACAGACCAGTACAAACTGATACAGACCAGTACAGACCAGCACAGACTGATACAGACCAGCACAGACTGATAAAGACCAGTACAGACCAGCACAGACTGATACAGACCAGCACAGACTGATACAGACCAGCACAGACTGATACAGACCAGCACAGACTGATACAGACCAGCACAGACTGATACAGACCAGCACAGACGGATACAGACCAGCACAGACTGATACAGACCAGCACAGAACAGCACAGACTGATACAGACCAGCACAGACCAGCACAGACCAGCACAGAGTGCAGTATTCTGTCGGACTAAACAAGACGTTTGAAGACGTCACGATGGACCGGAAATGGTGTTTAACATTCTGGAGCGCTTTTACAGACTAGACGGTTGAATCAGGAAACAGTTCCTAAAGTAAACGTACCTGAATGACGTCAGCAGACAGGTGAATAAATCCTTATTTGTTTCACCTTCATCCTCCATCCACCGGCAAGCGACCCATACGTATGACGTCACACTGTTTATCGCCGCGTGTCGAGTGAATGTGACGTCATATGTAACATAAAAACTCTTTGAACTTCAAAAAGTTCATTAATCGCTCTTTAACTAATAATAATAATAATAATAATAATAATAATAATAATAATAATAATAATAACACATGGTCATCATCTGACAGGCAAAGATTTACCGGAAACAACACGACTGAAACTTCACAATAAAATGTCAGTTTATATACATATCTCATTAAATGTGTTTATTTTTTGTTTTATTATTATTATTGAACTGTTGATCACTGTGGTCGATAGTTTTATCAGTGAACAAACAAAGGTCTTCTTCCGCTCTTTTATTATGAAGTGTATAACCGGAAGTGACGTAGTGGATGATCCTCTGTCAAACGGCAGACATGGCGGAGTACAGCCAGGCGGGCCTCCTGGCGGCTCTGCTCCTCTTCACGGCTCTGACGGCCCGTGACGTTCTACCTCGGCAGATCGAGCCCGCATCGCGGACAACAACCGGCCAACGGCCCCAGCCTCTCCCCGGATACCGTACTACCGGACACAGAACCCGGAAAACCCGCCAAGTCCTCCCTGTACACCGGGCCCGTACTCAAGTTCCAGTACTGGTGAGTTAGCACGGTGGCTAACTGCTAACAGCCCCCCAATGGTTACCGGAGCTAACAGTTAGCATCATAAGGTCCATAAAGTTAAATATGAGTTGTTGATTAAACTTTAATTATGACACACGGTCATCATGACATCACCTGATTATGATGTCAGTGTTGTGTGTGTGTGGACTGACCCCAGCTGACAGGTGTTCTCTGTGTTTTCAGTATCTCCTGAGGGTACAGCAAAGTGTTCCAGGAGTACTCACGAGCCATCAGCCAACTGTACCCGGACATCCGTATCGAGGGAGAAAACTACCCCCCAACCCCCTTCAACAGGTGAGCTCTGACATAAGGTAACATGGACTGTCTATACCTGTATGTAAGTACAGCTATGTATGTACACCTGTAAACCGGGTCCACTTGTAGTTCACCTGTAAACCGGGTCCACTTGTGGTCCACACGTAAACCGGGTCTACCTGTAAACCGAGTCCTGTGTGTCCTCAGGTGTTTTGGGAACCTGGTCTCCTACCTGAAGCTGCTCTCCATCCTCCTCATCGTCAGCGGTCAGAACCCATTCATCCTGCTGGGCCTTGACACTCCACGGGCCTGGACCTGGAGTCAGGACAACAAGGTACCTGTTACTATGGTAATGCAGGCCTCAGCTGGTTACCACAGAACAGATGTAACTCCATCACTGTGTTTCAGATCTTCTCCTGTCTGATGGCCTTCTTTCTCTGTAACATGATGGAGACTCACTTCCTGTCTACGGGAGCCTTCGAGGTAACTCTGAACGGTGAGTTCTGATTGGTTCACACCATGACATCAGCATGACAGCTACTCCTCCGTGCTTTACAGTGGGAACCACACATACAAACACGCGTCAGTCTCCAGCAGGTTTCTTGTCGTTGCTCCTGTTGCTGTCGTCAGTCTCTTTCATTGCTCTCCTCAGTCTCGTTGCTGTTGTTGCTCTCGCTCTTGTTGTTGTTGTTGTTGTTGTTGTTGCTCTCGTTACTTTGTGTCAGTCATGGTTTCTTTGACTCAGTCAGCTGACCTTGTAGTCGTGCTTGCCGTCACTCACATCACCTCCTGTTTCCTATCTGTCTCTCAGACGTCCCTCTGTGGTCGAAGCTTCAGTCGGGTTACGTCCCGAACATTCAGGAGATCTTCCAGATCCTCGACAACCACCTGAAGATGAACCAGGTGGACCCCATGAGCTTCACCTCCACGTAGACCTACAGCCCAGGTAAATACAGACAGACAGGTAAACAAAGACTGATAAATACAGGTAACCACTTCACCTGTCTGTCTCATCTCTCTTTCTCTCAGCCATGCTGTGTTCAGGTGTCCAGTGGGGCGTTTGGATGTTGGCATTCATGAAGGTTCGGTCTTAAAGCAGTCTCTGCGAGGCCCTGCCAGATGTCCCCTGCCACGAATGGAGCGCTCCCTCTGCGCCAGAACACAGCTCAGCACTACAGTACCCATGATGCACCAACTGTTCTCTTTGACCGTTCTGGACTTGTCAGTTCTGGTTCTTTGGTTTTATTTATTCAGAGTTCAGTAGGAACACAAACACGGTACCACGGTTAGTTTCTGGATAGAAAGTGATGTGAAGTGATAAATTGTGATGATGTCACAATGACTCATCTGTTTTTGAATGATGTTGTTGAATCTGTGAAATGTCTGAAACAATAAAAGTCATCAACATGAAACACCTGACGGCTTTTAATGTGAAAACAGGAAGTGACTCAATTTCATTTAGAGAAAGCTTAATTGTCTCTGGTTCAGGAAGTCACATGTACAGGAAGTCTGTGTTTTATTATGTTTGAATGCTTTAACATGAACAGATTTGATCTGTGAAAAACTTTGAGCTGCATGTTTGTATGAAAGAAAGAAATGTAGGTTTATATATACTGGAGGACTGTGGTGGTGGTCCTCCCCTCATCACTTGGCTTGATGACTATCTGACAGGCAGCATCACAGTTTGTGAGATTACAGAACTGTGTGTCTGGTCATCTTATTAGTAACCTCAGGGAACTGTACTGTCTCCCTTCCTTGTTGCTGAAGTTAGCTAGGTAGTTAGCAGTTAGCTTTAACATGTTTTTTAAAGGTAAGAGTTGGTTCAAGGATAACACCCAAGTACTTTAATTTATCCATGTTGTTAATTGTTTGCCCATTTAGTGAGATGTTGCATTTTTTCGGTGTGAGCCTGTTGGTGAAAACGTGTTTAAAGTTTTTTAACTTTAGGGTAACACAAGTTTTTATTCATTTTTGCATTGTCTTTGTTAATGTCTTGGCAACCTCTATAGCACTCTTACCATGAGTGTATATGACAGTGTCATCTGCATACAGTATTATACTGACATTATCACACATGGAAGGCAGGTCATTTATATAGATGCTAAAAAGTAATGGGCCCAAGATTGATCCTTGCAATCAAATCAAATCAAATTTTATTTGTACAGCCCAAAGTCACAGACACATTTATCCTCAGAGGCTTTACAGTCTGTACAGGGAGTGACACCCTCTGTCCTTAGACCCTCGGTTCCCCTTTAACAGGGAAAACATGTGGAAGAAAGCTCAGGAAGAGCCACAGAGGAGGGATCCCTCTGCCAGGACGGACAGACGTGCAATGGATGTCACATGTACAGAACAATCAACACAAACATGTTGTACAATTACAATGAATTACAATAAATTGTAACATACACCCAGTGTGCAGTCTTTAAGTAGAGAGAGTGTATTGTTTACACACGCACACTGGTGATGGTCACTCAGGTATGATTTGATTGAGTTTTGAGTGTGTGATGAAAGATTGTAATTACCAAGTTTGTGAAACAGTTTGTTATGATGATGACAGTATCAAAGGTCTTGCACAGGTCTAAAAAGACAGCACCAACCACTCCTCCTTGGTCCAAGTTGGTTTTAATGTCCTCAAGGAAGTAGAAGTCGGTCATGTCAGTATGTTGTTTTTTTCTCGAATCCAAACTTCAGAGGATATAAATGTTCCCTGGATTCAAGGTGGGCAATGAGTTGTTCTGCCACTGCCTTTTCCAAGACCTTTGAGGCTGCTGGGAGTATACTAATGGGGCAGTAGTTACTGACCTCTTGAGCATCACCATATTTATGGACTGGAATTACTATAGCTTTCAAAAGTACTGGGAAAGATGCCTCTGTGCCTTCATTTATAGATTTCTTTATTATTGTAGTTAGTGATGAAATGACAGACTCTTTATGTAGCTTTAAAAATGCAGTGTCCAGGCAGGTCTCATCCTGTGTTTTTATCTTTTATTTTTTCTACCTCAGTAATTTATTCTATTGTATATTTATTGTATTCAAATACCAGACTGCTATGATGACCTAATTTCCCTTCAGGGATGAATAAAGTAATGTATCAATCTATAAATACTGTAAATGTATTTTCTGATGACATCGTGTCTGATTAATTATTTTTTATTAGAAAATATTTTAACATATGAACCATTTTATTAAACGTCTACTTTATTAAATGATTAGATTAAACCTGTTTGACACAGAACCACAGAAGAAGACAATGAGGTCTAAAGGTGGGAAAACGGTTTCTTCAATCTGAAGTTTGTACATTTGATCAAAAATCAGTGAACAGCAAGGGTTCTGGGTTCTGCTGCAGGTTCTGCTGTGGGGTTCATGCTGCTGCTGGCTCTCCTGGGGTTCCTCAGTTATCTAGCAATGGATTTTATACCTTTACACTACGTGCCCGTTGCGTGCTTCCTGAGATTGGATTTTAATGCGGCGCAGTGACAGTTCACGAGGTCAGACGGCAGGGGGCAGTTGCGGTGGTGAACTCGGTGAGCAACTTCCGTTATAGGAGAAGAAGAAACGGGCGGCATAAGCTACCGTTACCATTAGGCTCTTTGTTTGTGTTTAAATATTTGAACATTATATTTAATATTTAAACGTTTTAACGTTTAAACATTTTAACGTTCATGCTCAGCTGAGCTTCACATGAGCTAACGGCTAACTGCAAACAGGAGAAACACTGACGGTGAGTGAAGACTGCTAACTGCTACATGCTAACTGTTGTTACCGGTGTGTGAAAATCCAACCCGAACCGGCCCGGTCTGTCAGCTGTGAACACAGCCCGAACCGGCCCGGTCTGTCAGCTGTGAACACAGCCCGAACCGGCCCGGTCTGTCAGCTGTGAACACAGCCCGAACCGGCCCGGTCTGTCAGCTGTGAACACAGCCCGAACCGGCCCGGTCTGTCAGCTGTGGATCAGAAGTTTATGTTAAACAGCTGATAGCTAACTGAAGGCTGACGTCATGCTTAATGTCAACAGGTTTAATTGAAACTGGTTAATTACAAACAGCTGATTAAAGAAGTAAAGAACAGGAAATGTGAAACATCAACTGTGTGTGTGTGTGTGTGTGTGTTGTGTGTGTCTGTGTGTGTGTGTGTGTGTGTGTGTCTGTGTGTGTGTGTGTGTGTCTGTGTGTGTGTGTGTGTGTCTGTGTGTGTCTGTGTGTGTGTGTGTGTGTGTCTGTGTGGTATGGTGTGTGTGTGTGTTGTGTGTGTCTGTGTGTGTGTCTGTGTGTGTTGTGTGTGTCTGTGTGTGTGTGTGTGTGTGTGTCTGTGTGTGTGTGTGTGTGTCTGTGTGTCTGTGTGTGTGTTGCAGGTCCTCTGGGTCTCTGACATGAGCAGCTCTGTGAGTTTTTTCTTCTTCAGTTCCTCAAACTTGCTGTCCTTGTTCTGTTAGCACATTAGCATGTGAGTTCAATGTGCTAACGAGTGACTGAATCCTGATTAAGTGACGGTGCTGACATCACCTGCAGCAGGTCTTCATCAGTGTGGTGTGATGTGTGTTCAGGCTCAGAGGAAGAGGAGGACGACAGGAAGTCCTCTAGTTTCCAGACCGAGCACCAAGGCTAGCAGAGCGGCTAACTCTAGCAGGACGGCTAACAGAACGACTAACATTAGCAGGACATCTGATGGTGACTCCGCCGCCCCTACAGAGACCATCGACGTGATGGACAACACAGAAGACAGTCAGTACACATGAGTTATTCTTCATCTTCATCATCATCATCAGGTCAATAATCAGTCATGTGTGTTCAGGTGTGGAGGAGGTTGTGGATCTCACCTGTGAGGGATCAGAAGCGACTGTGGTTGACCTGACCCACAACGACTCAGTACTGGTACCATCAAACACACACTGACAAACACACACTGATACACAGATGTGTGGAGTTGATTAAACAAACTCTTCTTTTTCTTCTTGATGCTCCTGTGATGATCCAGCTGGTGGATGAAGGTAAACTTTATTTTTTCCATTTCAGTTGTCATATAAATAAATAGTCTGAATAACGGTTATTGAAAGGTGTTTGTCTGGGTGTCTTCCTTCAGGTCCTCAGAACAGGAGAGTCACCACAGGTGAGAGTTATGTTGTCAGTAGTGATGAAGATGAGGACACACCCCCTGTCCTCAACACCACAGTAACGTCCTCGCTACAGACCAACAACTCCTCCAGGTAACAGACTGACAGGTCCATCACAGGTTATAGACTGATCCATCACAGGTCATAGGCCGATCCCTCACAGGTTGTAGACTGATCCATCACAGGTCCGATTCATCACAGTTTATAGACTGATCCATCACAGTTTATAGACTGATCCATCACAGGTCATAGGCCGATCCATCACAGGTTATAGACTGATCCATCACAGGTCATAGACTGATCCATCACAGGTCATAGGCCGATCCATCACAGGTTATAGACTGATCCATCACAGGTCATAGACTGATTCATCACAGGTTATAGACTGATCCATCACAGGTCATAGACTGATTCATCACAGGTCATAGACTGATTCATCACAGGTCATAGACTGATCCATCACAGGTCCGATTCATCACAGGTCATAGACTGATCCATCACAGGTCCGATTCATCACAGGTTATAGACTGATCCATCACAGATCATAGACTGATTCATCACAGGTTATAGACTGATCCATCACAGGTTATAGACTGATCCATCACAGGTCATAGACTGATCCATCACAGGTCATAGACTGATCCATCACAGGTCATAGACTGATCCATCACAGGTCCGATTCATCACAGGTTGTAGACTGATCCATCACAGGTTGTAGACTGATCCATCACAGGTCATAGACTGATTCATCACAGGTCATAGACTGATCCATCACAGGTTATAGACTGATTCATCACAGGTTATAGACTGATCCATCACAGGTCATAGACTGATCCATCACAGGTCATAGACTGATCCATCACAGGTCATAGACTGATTCATCACAGGTTATAGACTGATCCATCACAGGTCATAGACTGATCAATCACAGGTCATAGACTGATCCATCACAGGTCATAGACTGATCCATCACAGGTCATAGACTGATCCATCACAGGTTATAGACTGATCTGTAGTGATCAGTCGACTGTCTCTTTCAGGTCGATTCCAGGGACGATTAGCTGTCCTGTCTGTCTGGACTCGTACTCTGAGGTGAGACTCAAACACACCTGAGATCTGGAGGTGTAAAGACGTTCAACACTCTGTCAGCGTTCCTTCACAAACACTCCTCATGTGAACTCGCACACACATAACAAACATGTTAATTTATTGACCTGAGCATCCAGTCAGACTAAAGATTTGTCCTTATTTGTGATTGGTCATTTGCTGAGGACTCCACCGCTGACCATTGTGGTCATGTGACCTGTAGTCATGTGACCTGTTAGGGTCAGTGTTCTGGATTTCTGTGTTCTGATTGGCTGTCCTTTCCTTCACAGATCATAGAGAGTGGCAGATTGGTCGTTTCCACCAAATGTGGTCATGTGTTCTGCAGCCAGTGTCTGAGAGACGCTCTGACATCATCACACACCTGTCCCACCTGCAGGAAGAGACTCACCCACCGCCAATACCACCCACTTTACATCTGATCACCATGACATCGCTGTGACATCACACACCTGAGCTGCTGCTGTTCTCCAGTGATGTTGCCAGTGACATCATCAGATGTTTTTTTTTCAAAGACTTTGTTTGATCCTGATCAATGTACAGTACTGATGATTGATTATTGATTAGTTAGTTCTGATGTTTCGTTGATTAAATGTGTCAAAGTTTCAATAAATTCACTTCTGTTCAAATCAGTTTGTTTACAAAACAACAACAGGTGAGTCAGAGAGGTCACAACACCATCAGTCCTTGTCTGTCTCTGTCACTCCTCGTCGTGTCACTCCCTATCTGTCTCTGTCAGTCCTCGTCGTGTCAGTCCTCGTCGTGTCAGTCCTTGTCTGTCTCTGTCAGTCCTCATCGGTCCTTGGCTGTTTCTGCCGGTCCTCGTCTGTCTCTGTCAGTCCTCGTTGGTCTCTGTCTGTCTCTGATGGTCCTCCTCTTTTTCTGCCGGTCCTTGTTGTGTCAATCCTCGTCTGTCTCTGTCAGTCCTGGTTGGTCCTGGTGGTGTCAGTTCTTGTCAGTCCTGGTCTGTCTGTGTCAGTCCTGGTCTGTCTCTGTCAGTCCTCGTTGTGTCAGTCCTGGTCTGTCTGTGTCAGTCTTGGTCTGTCTCTGTCAGTCCTCGTTGTGTCAGTCCTGGTCTGTCTGTGTCAGTCTTGGTCTGTATCGGTCAGTCCTCGTTGTGTCAGTCCTGGTCTGTCTGTGTCAGTCTTGGTCTGTATCGGTCAGTCCTGGTCTGTCTGTGTCAGTCTTGGTCTGTATCGGTCAGTCCTGGTCTGTCTGTGTCAGTCTTGGTCTGTCTCTGTCAGTCTTGGTCTGTCTGTGTCAGTCCTGGTCTGTCTGTGTCAGTCCTGGTCTGTCTGTGTCAGTCCTGGTCTGTCTGTGTCAGTCTTGGTCTGTCTCTGTCAGTCCTGGTCTGTCTGTGTCAGTCTTGGTCTGTATCGGTCAGTCCTGGTCTGTCTGTGTCAGTCCTGGTCTGTCTGTGTCAGTCTTGGTCTGTATCGGTCAGTCCTGGTCTGTCTGTGTCAGTCTTGGTCTGTCTCTGTCAGTCTTGGTCTGTCTGTGTCAGTCCTGGTCTGTCTGTGTCAGTCCTGGTCTGTCTGTGTCAGTCTTGGTCTGTCTCTGTCAGTCCTGGTCTGTCTGTGTCAGTCTTGGTCTGTCTGTGTCAGTCCTGGTCTGTCTGTGTCAGTCCTGGTCTGTCTGTGTCAGTCTTGGTCTGTCTCTGTCAGTCCTGGTCTGTCTGTGTCAGTCCTGGTCTGTCTGTGTCAGTCCTGGTCTGTCTGTGTCAGTCTTGGTCTGTCTCTGTCAGTCCTGGTCTGTCTGTGTCAGTCTTGGTCTGTCTGTGTCAGTCCTGGTCTGTCTGTGTCAGTCTTGGTCTGTCTCTGTCAGTCCTGGTCTGCCTGTGTCAGTCTTGGTCTGTCTGTGTCAGTCTTGGTCTGTCTGTTCTGTCTCTGTCCAGGTTCAGCTGATCCTCGTGCACCCACCATGGCCCTGTCATTCTCTTTAAACTTTATTGTCCAACCCTGATGCATTCTGGGAGCACGGTGTGTTTGTGTTCATCCTGTGACTCTGACTCACACATCACAAGACCAATGATTCACCTTCATCTGACACCAGCTCTGCTGCTGATTGGCTGCAGGAACATCCAGAGTTGGGATGTCACACCTTCTGGAAACACCCAGAACAGATGTCAGACAGGCGGTGAGCTTTAATGAGTCAAAAAATCACAACAAAAACATCAAACTTTGTTTTATTACATTTCATCTTCTAAATGTATACATTTTATTTCATTGTTTTTTTTATTGATGCTGATCAATATTTTAGTCTCATGATGACGCAGCACATTTTTCCTCGTTCTACTTGACTCACGTGACTCTGAGGGGAACTTCCCTCTTTGGAAAGCGCCTCATTCCTCATTCCTCGGCCTCTGATTGGCCGTCTGGGCGGGACTCCGTCAGCGAACCAATGGTAGGCCGCGTCAATGTTTACTTCTTGTGACGTTTATCGCGTACGTAAACATAAAGGAGAGGAGCGTTTTCCAAGCTGCGTCACTAAGTTTCTCACTTGTAAAAGTTCTGTAAGAGTCCGGTTCTGTCCGTTTGATCCAGTCTGCTTCGGTTCCGTCTGTTTGGTCCAGTGTCTGTTTTCTGCCCAGAGTCTAATTCACTTGTTTCGGCTCAGTGTCTGCAGAGCCCCCGGAGTCTGCTTCAGGATGTCGGTGACTGTGAAGGTTTACCTGCTGGGGAAAGATGAGGCGGTGAAAGAGGTTCGGAGGTTCGCGGTGGATCAGGACGTGTCCAGCAGCTTCGAGTACCTGAACCGCAAAACTGCGGGAGTGTTTAACAACGTGAAGGACTTTAACATGTTCTACAGAGGTAAATATAGGCTATACTTATTATAACATGTACAGACTAACATATATACAGACAATATATTTATATATTCATGTATAAAAATATAAATATAATAGTGTGGGAGGAGGAGAATGCAGAGGATGTTTGGTAACCATCAGGTTTTTGTTGTGTTTTAGCTGAACTGAGTTTAGTCTGAGTTGGCTGACACCTGTGTGGGCAGGGCCTGTGAGCTCAGGTGTGATGATGATGATGTTGTTATTTCAGATGAAGATGGAGACCTGGTGGCCTTCTCCTCTGATGATGAACTAATGATGGGTTTGGCCTGCATGAAGGACGCCACCTTCCGCGTCTACATCAAAGGTACAAATACCTGAACCTTGCCTGAATATTACTGGAACATTACCTGAACCTTACCCGATCGTTACCTGAACCTTACCCGATCAGTACCTGAACCTTACCTGATCGTTACCTGAACCTTACCCGATCGTTACCTGAACCTTACCCGATCGTTACCTGAACCTTACCCGATCGTTACCTGAACCTTACCCGATCGTTACCTGAACCTTACCCGATCGTTACCTGAACCTTACCCGATCAGTACCTGAACCTTACCCGATCGTTACCTGAACCTTACCCGATCGTTACCTGAACCTTACCCGATCGTTACCTGAACCTTACCCGATCGTTACTTGATTGTTACCTCAACCTTACTTGATCGTTAAAGTTGTGTTGATGACTTTCAGAGAAAAAGGAGCACCGCCGTGATTTCCCTCTTCATGCCTTCCCTCCCTTCACCTTCGGACATCCTCCTCCTCCACCTGGAGCGCCTCGGGGCCCGCCCCCTCACATGGCCCCACCCCCCGCCCTGCACCCTAATGTCACCTGTGACGGCTGTGAAGGTCCCGTAGTGGGAACTCGCTTCAAGTGTTCGGTTTGTCCGAACTACGACCTGTGCTCCTCCTGCCAGGCTCGAGGGACACACACTGAGCATGCTCTGCTGCCCATCTGGCACCCGCTGCAGGTGAGTTACAGTGTACCTGTCCTGTGACATCACCAGTTGGTGGTGGGTGTAGCCAGACTTGAAACCATTCAGACAGCTATTAGTCAGGGACTGCTTTTATTTTGAAATCCCCGCTTTGTGACTGCAGTGGTTTCCTCGGGGGAAGTGGATGAAGAGGATGAGACACTGCATGTGGAACCAGAACCAGAACCAGAACCTGAGTCAGGACCAGGACCAGGACCAGGACCAGGATGCATCCTCCAAGCCTGCTGCTGACAGCAGCACGCCCTCTGGTCAGTAATCTAATCAATGATCAATAAACTCAGTTTAATGACTCATCAGTGACATCATCACTGACCTATGACCCCTCTGCAGCCTCGCAGGCCAACGTGGACTTCCTGAAGAATATCGGGGAGGGCGTGGCCGCCATGTTGAGCCCACTGGGTGAGTGATGTCATTGGCCCAGGTTCAGCAGTCTGAACAGGAAGTGATGTCAAACACTCAAAGAGGAAGTGATGTTGTGTGTCCACAGGTATTGACGTGGACATTGATGTGGAGCATGAGGGCCAGAAGACCAAGGTGAATCCTGCCCCTCAGGGAGCGGTGTCGAAGGTAGACATGGATGTGGGCATGACCAGTGATGAGGGCAGAGTCAGTAGTGGAAGTGGAGCAAATGATGTGGGTGGAGCCAGCAGTGATAGTGGAGCCAGCAGCGAGGGGTTAAAGGTCAGTTTGTCATCTAAGCTTCAGGTAATTTTTAACTCAATGACTGGATCACATTGTTAACATGGAAGTAGACCCACGAGTCCGGTCTAAATGTCGACCACTAAACTGACCCGGTCTGTGCTCTCCAGGTGAGCAGAGACTCTGACGAGGAATGGACTCACCTGAGCCCGAGAGAGGTCGACCCCTCCACTGGAGAGCTGCAGTCCCTCCAGCCTGGGGACCAGGACCAGAACCAGGATCCCCCGTCAGGACAGCAAGGTCCCTCGTCAGGACCAACAGGTCTGAGGGAGGCAGCTCTGTACCCTCACCTGCCTCAAGGTAAGAGAGTTGGCCCCCTCTGTGTGTTGGATTGTTGTGATGACATCACCTCTGAAATCACCTCTGACCCCTTCACAGAGGCTGACCCCCGCCTGGTGGAGTCCCTGTCTCTGATGCTGTCGATGGGCTTCACAGATGAAGGCGGCTGGCTGACTCGTCTCCTTCAAGCCAAAAACTTCGACATCGGCGCCGCGCTTGACGCCATCCAGTATGCCAAACAGCCCCGCCCACACCAGCCCTGATCTCATCACCATGATGTCACAGCTTATCTCATCATCTGTACTTAACCATTGACATAATACATGTTATACCTGTCAGATTGTTAAAAGTAAACTGATTACTGTTAATCAATACTGATTGTCATCATCATCTTCTTCAGTGATTAATAAAAACTTTTACGAGTTTCGTGTCTTCACCTTCAGTTGAATAATTGAAACGTGGCAGACTCTGTCACTGATGTCACAAAAATCAAACAAGTCTTCATTTAATAATTAAAATAATTTATTAACAGAGTTAATTAATCTGATCAATTGGTTGATTGATTAGCTGGTCAGAACTGCTCAGTTCACAGGAAGTCGTTGAAGTCAAACTCCTCCCCACTCTGAAACATGGAGGAAACAGGAAGTGGTGGGCGGGGTCTGGAGAGAGGCAGGGCCTGACAGGTGACGTTGCCATCCGTCTGACTCCACCCACTGACTGAAGGCCCCTCCCCCTCCTTCACCTGACCATCAGTACTGAAGAACTGAGCCCTCCGCCTGAACGCACTGGTAAATAGACGTGGGGGACTGGACCGGTTCAGACTTGTTCTGATTGTGGGTCTATTTGTCTGTAGACAGAACTGATATTTACTGTCATTTCCTTTGTAGGTCAGGTGACATACATAGGTCATACATGATGATGTCATCAGGTTACCTGTCCAGGTATCCAGCCCTCTTGTCCTCCTCGTCTCTTCCTCTTCCTGCTGGAAAAACAAAAACTCATCTGTGAATTTGACTTAATGAATTAATTAAACATAAATGTTCTTAATTAGTTTAATTAATTAAACACAAATTGCAGACAGAGGTGACTTCCCGACATCCGTTGACATCACACCTGTCAATCTTCTGGTTTCCATTGAGTTCTCTGTCCATAAAAACATCCTTCTCCTCTGGTTCCACCTTCTCAGGTGTGTCCAGGTATTTGCTCCAGCAGCTCACCTGAGTCTGTGTCACCTGGAGACGAACAAAGACGACTAACAACAAACTCCAGGAGAAACTGGCCTCGGTGTGTGTTTATCTCTGTGTGTGTGAATGTGTGGTCACCTGGATGTTGTCCTGTTCTTTAGGTCCATCCTCTCTGTCTGTCTCAACCTGCTCCCTGTTAACAACCAAACAGGTGTTAAAAAACAGGTGATGACACATGGGAAAACAGGTTAGCTGCTGTGTATTGTGGCTGGTTACCATAGCGACAAGGTGTCGCGCTCCAGCTCCTCCATCTTGGCTCCTCTCATGGCGTTCAGTTTCTGAACGTGGCGTCTACAGTCGGCCCCAGAGCCCCGCCCAAACTCCTAACAGCCAATGAGAACACAGCACGACGCGGTGAACCTCTAAACACCTGTCCTTACCTGTTGATCCAAATCAGCTGGCACAATGATTCTGTTACTCTGGTAACTCTACCTTGTAACAGATCCTGCTTAGCTGACACGTGTCCCTTCCTGCTTTAGAGACGTTTGTTAATGAGTTCCAGGTGTTCTTACCTTCAGCAGAGACTGTTTGTGTCCGCACACCTTACACATCCACCTGTTCACCTTCTTCACCTGACAGACACAGCACAGGTAATAACTGACAACATACAATTCACTTAATTATAACCAAAGTGACCAAGACAACAGCTGTTAGCCTTTAGCCCGACTGTTAGCCTTTAGCTTGTGTGTTACCTGTTGAACCTGGAAGCTCTGACAGGAAAAGCACCTGACGACGTGAAACTCCTGGACCATGTCGGACAAATTAAAACGATTCTTGTTGGTTCTGGTTCTTATCGACCGAATCAGTTTTCCCGGGTCTAAAGTTTGAAGCGCGGTGACGTCACGCTGTGTATCACAGCTCTTCCGGCAGAGTAGACATGATGAAGGGGCGCTGCTGCCCCCCGCAGGTCATCTGTATAACTGCACCGGTGAACTTCAACTTCTCTACAAGTTAACTTTTTCAATTTGTACAAAGGTTTGTCCAGCAGGTGGCAGCAGGGTAATGTAGGTATCTATATCTATATCTAGATAGATAGATAGATAGATAGATAGATAGATAGATAGATAGATAGATATAGTTATTTATGGAGATGAAATGCTTTGTTGAATCAAATCATATCTTTCATAACTTAGTTTTGTTGTAATAATGTAATTCTGAGAGTGGGTGTATGTTCTCTGCTATACTGGTGCTTGAACTGTCTATCATCCACTTTCCAGCTGCTTCACCCGACACCAGCGAGAGAACGCCCTGGTTGGATTCGACTTCTTTTATCAGCCAGCGGCGTGAAGACATCTGGAGCTGTCAACATCACATAAGGTAGGCCTGTGTGTAGCACTGCAGAGGAACTGAAGCAACATTCATAAAATTGTACATATAAATTGGCAAAAATCCCAAAAATGAGTATTGATTTGTAACTTTATTAACTCTGTGACGTTCAAGTGTCACCTGGTGAAGCTGTTGCACAATCAGCTGAAGTGAACGGTAACACACATGAATCAAAGGAGAAATGTGTTGAAACATCAACTGATAAGACATTACAAGAAAAGCTGGTCAGGAAGGATAAACTAAAAAATCCTACTAAGCTGAGAGAAATCAGACGGGCAGACGGGTGACAGGCCTAGATGACACATTTTGTCAACAGATGACCTGTGGAGGCTGATCTGGATATCATTAAATTCTGTCAGCAGCAGAGGTTTGGAGAGGAAACTGTTATGTTGTCAACTGGGAAAGCTACAGTAAAGCCTAAATCACACCGGGGACGTCAGCGGCGCGTTACGGCTGCGTCGCGTCAGCCGTTGCTGATCGCTGCCATTATAATCAATGAGAGCACTCACACCGGGCGCGATGCGGAACGTCTCAGCAGCGTCTCTCCGCTCCGCAGCGCTGTCTTTACGTAGCACTTCTATTTTTGACGCGAGCCGTTGCTAAACCGCGTCAATTTCAACAGAGCAGGTAGCGCCAGACAGGAAATCCAACACAGAATCAGCGTAATAAACTTCCGCCCCCTTTCAAAATAAAACACAAAATGCAGTTAATGTCGCCTGTCACAGCTTCACCTCCACATTACGTCATGACCGGTGACACCAGGTCAGCTGTCAGTCAATCAAAGAGTCTCAACATGAACAACGAGAGACTAATTGTTGAAGTGGAACAACACACAATAATTTATGACACAACAGATCCTTTTTATAATCTCTCCCACGTCGGAGAAGCAAAGTTAGCTGTTTGTTGTTGTTCTTTCTTTTATACACAGTTTATCGCGGGGACTCGCGTATGTTCGGGATTCTCGCATGATCTCGTGATCTCGCGTGAATACGGCTAGTTCGCTACGCTGCCGTTCGCGCCCGGTGTGAGTTGACGCCGGGCAGAGGACGGAGCTGAACCGTGGCGCTGCCGTGACGGCGTCTACTCGTTATTATGTCTATGCAGCCAGGTACGATCAGGTACAGTCAGGTGCCAGCCTTTTAGATCAAAGCTTTTTTAGATTAGCCTTCAACTCTGACTAGGGCAGTACTATTTCTTAGGTGTACTACCTCAGCCCTACACCACTACAGCACTTTTGTTTGTATTTCTATGGTATTTATGTGTTATGTTTTGTTTTATGGATTTATTGTAAAACACTTTGGGTACCTTTCAGCTATTGTAAAGGGGTATATAAATAAAGTTGATTTAATTTGATATTCATATTTATTCATGTTTTATTAATTTCAGGTCAGTTTTATTTCTAAATGTGTTCAGTTTAGAAAGACAAAGATGAACATTGATATAACAGTACCACAGCAGCAGAGGGGGCTTCTCTACAGAACCAGGAGCCCGTTGTTTTTCTTCTGTGGTTTCAGACTGAAATCATGCAGTGAGGATCATCTGTCCTGAATTATCCGCTGCTGTCATTCATCTCTACATAAACACATTATAACAGACTGGAGACGCCAACCTGCAGCTGAAACTGGCTCTCTATGAACCAAAGGTTAGCCGAAGGTTAGCTGAAGGTATCAAACTGCTGCAGGATGAAAATAAAACCAAAAACAAACCCAAGAGAAGTTTGATGGAGACTGACAGAAAGTCAGAGTCTGATGTAAAAAAAATTTAATGAGTTAATTTAATAAATTAATAAAAAGAGAAAAAACACAATGTTCACTTCAGTTAAAATGAACAAGACCGATCTTATATAATCATGTATGTATATCTCCTTTCTCATCTTCAGACCACTCAAAACGCTTTCACCATACACTGATGACATTAGCTGTCATGCAAGGTGTCAACTGCTCATCAGTTTTAGGAGCTAACCATTCATACACATTCGAACACTGATAGCAAGGCCTTCAAGAGCAGTTTGGGGTTCAAGGACAAGGACACACCGCCTGATTCACAGCCTACTAAAGTGTATTAACACAGAGAAGATCATGTTCTCAGTGTTTGAACTGAAGGTCAGAGATCCTCACACACACACAAATTCAAAGTTCTTGTCCTAAACCTGGACTGTCACATTTCATACTTTAAGTTCAGTTGTTTCTTTTTACAAGCTCAAGAATCAAACCGTCTTAATTTCATTCTATTGTCTGTTGTTCATGTCAGTTGACATTTCTGTGCAAACCAGTGTGCAGACTGACACTATGGTGAAGATTATGGGGTTTAGTTTATGTCTGTGTGTGTGTGTGTGTGTGTGTGTGTGTGTGTGTCATTTTTCCCTCCACAGGAGACTTAAGGTTCACTCTGTGAGGCTTTCACAGCATCACATTAAGCATAGCAAAAAGGAGCTCTGTTTCAGTTGGACCCAGCTTCTGTTGACCTCACCTGGACCACATTAATATTTCAGAGCTCTGATCCTCCTTCAGCAGCAGTGAGAACACGTGAACGCAGGAAACGTGCATGCAGGAAACGTGCACACAGGAAACATGCACAGATTACAGATGATTTAAATTGACGCTTTGCAAACCAGCAGAGACTTGAACCCAGACTGAACCCTGAGGCCTCTGAACGGGCCTTTATTCAGAACCACACACACACTTTTAATTTTTCAGCTTTATTTTACAAAACACTAAAAATTTCGTCAGGTCATTCTGTTTGAATTCTTCTGTTCGGGGGTTCAAACCTGCGACATGCTGCAGGACAACAACAAAAACACTTTTCAAAAACACAACAATTTGACTTGTGAAAGTTCAAAAAAGTGACTTTTGGTCAAAGCTAGTTTTTTAACAGTACACAGAAATAAAAACATTTTCTTCTTCTGTCAACAAACTGACGTCTGACAAAGAAGAGAAATCCTCCTCAGAACCTCATGCTTCAATTCATCTAATTTGTTCCTGTTTGGCGTTGACCTCGTCTCCTTCACTTTGTGGTTTCCTACATTTCCCAGAATGCCGTGTTTCATTTTTATACATTCCCATGACTCTAACCGGTGCTTGAACTAGTTACTGTTAAATGTTAAATTCTTGTTTTATTAACACACAAACTTTTAACTGTCAGTGAAAAAAAAGGTCAGAACCATGTCAAACCAGTCATTGTCTTCCATGTCTGTGAAGTGAAACAAACTGCAGTTCCACTTGTCATCCACTTGTGACTGGTTCCAGAAGTGAGTCAGTCTCCATAAGTCCCCATGTTCCAATGTCCAACTTCACAGCAGAAATAAACTGTTTTGGTCTCTATAGCTAATTTCCTCATTCAAATTATATTAAGGCTTAAAGTTATGGAAAACTAAGAGCATGGACACTTTGACAGGTGGGTGTCATCACACTGATCAGTGTTCGGACCAACCCAGCTCTGAAGCAGATCTATCTGTCTATCTTTACTGACATGGTGACAACCTGTTCTGTTTGTTTCATGGTGTTTGTTTGATGAATTGTTGAATCCTTTTCGGTGTTGGAGGATCTCAGGAGGATTTTTCTGTCTGTGATCTTTGACACTTTGACCACATGTTCTGTTCTTCAGACATTCTTCAGATGTTCAGCTGACTTTCTTCAGACATCCAGTTCTTCTTCTCGGGTGTTTTACTTATTGTTTGTCTTATTCATCATCCTGCTGGAGCGACTCCGGACCACCTTCTGGAAGAGATCATCTGTGAAAACAGAAAATGCACATCAGAAAACATGAAGTCAGAGGAAGTACAGGAAACCTTTCAAAATAAAACAAGCTGACCGTTCTTGAAGCTCTTGGCGTCGGCCTGTGGGACAGAAAGAAGAATACTGTATTAACATGAACAAATTAAATGTATAGATCAGAGTGTCGGAAAATGGGTCTGATCTGGATCAGGACCTCTGAGTTCTGCTGATCCGATTTCATGGTTCATGACTCACCAAAGAGGTTGCAGCCGGTCTGAGAGGAGCTGCAGGTCCATCAGCCTGTTCCCGATCCACCTTTGGTGCTACAGAGACACAAACGTGACTCAGTCACTGAGATCAGACATGATGAATCTCCACATACATGTGGTCAGTGTGGTACTGTGAAGTTTTGATCCACCAGAGGTACCAGGACCTGGTCCATCAAACTGAAAGTCACATCAGGCTCTGTACTCACGTAGAGGTTTGATGATGCTGTTGACAGCGTGGACAACTCCGTTAGTTGCCATCAGGTCTGCGTCGGCCACTGGGACTTTGTTGACGTACACGGTGTAGTTCCTCTGAAACAGAGAGCAGCTATAAGAACTTCTGATCCGGGTTTAAACAGAGTTACTCAACAGAACTTGAACAGAACTGACCACACCAAGCTCCAGCTTGTCTCCCTGCAGAGGTTTGATTCTGGTATGAGATCCAACTCCTCCGCTCACCAACATTCCCTCGCCCAGGTGATACCTGAGCACACCTGCCAGCTCCTGACGGTTACCTGGGAGATAGACAACACGCTGAGTCAGAGACAGGAAGACAGCAATGGGGACGAGGAGGACACATGGCATCATGCAGTCTGCTCTACATCAATTCAATGATTCAGTTTGAAACTTGTCGATCAATAAACGATTGCAACAGTCACAAAATGAAGTCAAACAAACTGAACTGATTTGTGGCGTTTGTCGAACAGAAACAAGTTCTGGAAGAGAATCAGATCCTCTATTCACCTTTTTATCTCTGATGTTTATAAAGTTTCTCTGAATCACTGAAGTTATTGCTCCTCCTGATGTCTCATCCCCTTAGATGCCATGTGTCCTCCCTGTCTTCCCTCGTACAGTCTGCATGGCTTTATTAGGCATCTGCAGCACTGACACTTTATATACACTGACAGTTTATATAAACCCGATGTTGCAAAGTGCCATGTTGAGCGGATGGGAATGATTTGGCTGTGAGTCACATAAACACAAAATGTTCAGACCAAAGATGGAGCTGAAGACCAGCGAGTCCAGTTTTCTTCAGTCCAACATAGCTTCTGGGGATATATGAGTTCAGACATCACCATTTAACACTGTCTGTTCTGCTCTGTGTCTGTACAAACACCACAGATTGTGTGTGGACCCGATCTGCCATCATCAGACTGGAACATGACATTGTTGTTCAGTGTTAAACTCACGCATCAGTCTGTTGAGCTCGAGCTGGTTCATGGCGCTGAAGGCGGTGTTGGTCGGGGCAAAGAAGGTGAGCTCTCCTTGCTGGTTCAGCAGCTCTGTCATACCTGCAGTCTGGATGGCTCCAACCAGGAGGCTGAAACAACAGGGGGGGTGTTTGTTTGTTACACCTCTGTTAGACAGGTGGGAGGAGTTCAGGACTTCAGGAGCAGTGTTGTGGGTAACGCGTTACATTGTAACACAACACGTAACACGGTTTCCTGTGTAAAGCAATCAATAACTTTTTTTTTTTTTAAAGTAATCCGTTGCTTTAAAAATGTCTCTGGATAAGGAAAAAAATTACAACTGCAGCTTACTTTTTGTCAGACAGTGCTGTGCCACCTGCAGATGTGTAAGCGGAGGCGCAGAGCTGTGATGATGAGTCTGCGCCCTGCTAACCTATGTTACCTGTGTGTGTGTTTTCGAACTGCCGGCAAGATGGCAGAGGGGACAGTTTTTGAATCATGGAAGTACGCACGTTATTTTCAATTCGCCAGTGAAAAAAACAAGAACAACATAACCGTAAAGTGCACACTCTGCGTTGGTGAAAAGCTTCTGTCGACTGAAAAAATTCCACTTCCAATTAAAAAAAAAACATCTTCTATCCAATGCTGCATGCCTTTCCTGTTATTGTTATTCTGCAGAGGTAATTTGGTTGGATGACTGACGTTATTCATTGTCAGGACTTCTCGGTGCATTTAAAGGAGGCTGTGTCTGCGTCAGTTAAGTCGCAACAGGAGTCATGAGTGTTTGTTTTTGTGACGTCACAAACAAATCAATATTCAAACAGATTTTTATGTCCACCTTAAGACCAGAATAGTGAGTCATAACAACTTAACAACAACTCCTCACAATGCACAACATTCAGTACGTTTACATGCAGCAAGAAATTCGAATTTATGATCGTATCAGACTTAGTTCTGACTTTTAAAAGTGCTTGTAAACACCTTAGTCCGACCTATTTCTGACCTATTTCGGACCACATCGGACATCTCAAAATTGGATAAGAACACCTAGATAATTCGTTCATTGTCGGATAATTAACGCCATGTATACTCAGCAATCGGATCTGAAGCAGATTTTGCTTTCTGCGCATGCGCGACATTTTCCTGTAGCATCGTACGTCAAAAAAGTCAACCGAAAGTGGCTTTTTGTTGAGAGGGCTACAGCGCCACCTATCGTAACGGAGTCAGCCATGCTCCGGCCGTTTATCCGATTCGTTGAACGGCATGTATACTCAGACAAGTGATCCGGTCTTATGCATGTCATTATGATACGATCAGAAATTCAAATTTCTTGCTGCATGTAAACGTACTGATTGACAACTCAGCCAACTGGTTGGTCGATTGATTGATTCAGTCATTCATTGATGTGACGTTTGCTCACCTGAAGCGGTCGTCTGCCTTCAGCACATCCATGACTGTCCCTGTTGGTGGACTGAGGACTTTGTCCACGGTGAACATGGCACCATAACGTCCAGTCTTATCATGAGCAGCAATGCAGGCATTCTCAATGCAGAGGTTCTATAAAGACACAGAGAATGTCTGAGAGGAGAGGAACAACATCTGATTGATCTCATTGACTGATTGGATCCCAGCTGATGTCATCACTTTGGACATTTTAATATTTAATGAAATATTAAAATTCCAGTCTGCGTTTGTTAAGAAAAGGAAGAAAAGAAGACTTTTAAAAAAACAGACATCTTTGAACTCTGGACTAAGCTCTTAGAGACTCTGGACTCCTCATCATGACTCTGTCGGCAGCTGTTTTGTCAAAGCACACACACACATGGAAAGATTTAGCTGTCGTGGGAAACAGGAAACTTTTTGTGGTCTGCAGAGTTCATTAGTGAGCAGAAATGTGAACCACCCACAAGTCCAGGACCTGAAACACGTGGAGCCACTGTGGAGAACAACAGACACCACAGAGTGAAGATGGTGATGGCCATTATGCCAAACTAAAAGCTTTAAAACAGTTATCCACAAACCAACAGGACACGTCCACAGCATGTTTAGACTGAATGTGACAAGGGGCGGCCTGTCTAATACTGTGTGTCTGATGAGGTATTCATCAGCTGTGTTTAACACTTAGGTATGATGAGTGTCATCCAGGTGTTGAGTTAACCAAATATTTTCCGTCACTAACTGAAGCCAAAGACACAGTATGCTTTAAGCTAAATGCCAATTGTGATGCCCTATGTGGCATCCTGTGTGTTCTTTCCTCTTCCTCTCCTGGGTGTGGTTTCTCTTCCTCCTCCTCTCCTGGGTGTGGTTTCTCTTCCTCCTCCTCTTCTCTAGGTGTGGTTTGTCTGCAGGTGTTCTCTATCATCACTTAGCATGAGAGTATTTATGCCACTGCAGTCCGGCACTCTTTCTCTTCCCTGATCCCTCCCCTGTTCTGGGCTTCCCTGTCCCCAGTCAGGGTTGGTATGGTATGGTTTGGTTTGGTTTGCTTTCTTTTCCTTTCCTTTGCTTTGCTTTGCTTTAGCTTAGACCGATGTTTTAGGTTGTCATTTGCTTTTGTTTTACACTATCAACACTTGCACACTTACACTCTTCACTCATGCACACCCTACACTACTGATACCATTGCTTCTACACACTCCATAACCTTAAGTCCTTTGTGATGGTTTAATTTGGTCTAATTTGCTTTAATTTGATTTAATAAACAATCATTTAAACCAACGCATATGGTGTTCTCCCTTTTTTGCCATGACTCACTGAGCCAGGTCATGACACAATGTTTAGCAGGTGTCATGTTTAACACGTTCACCATCTTAAATTAGCATGTTAACACTAGTTAGCTGAGGTTGATGGGAAGTCATTAGTCCTGCATGGATTTGATCACAGATCAAAGTAATGGACATGTGGACCTGATGAAAATTCAGAGGATCACTAAAGTTATTAGAAGAAACACGAACATCAACCACAATCACAACACAGATGGACAAATAGAAAGAAACCTACAGGTGTACCTTTGACAGCAGGTGATTGTTATGCTGATTTTCTATTGGCTCATTTGAACCTGAAAGAAACATTTCTTACATTTCTGTAGACGAACACTCGGAGTTTGAGTCCTCCGAGCGTCTCCAGCTCCTGACCGTGATACAAAGACTTGGAGGACAGTTGCTCCTTCACGATGTGATTGGTCATCAGCTTCCTCATGTCAGGCGTCATCGTCAGACTCCCTGTTAGAGAAACACTCGTACTGTCAGAGGCCACTTTATTAGGTACACCTGTACAATCCATGATAATCCAATACATTACCTTTGAAAGCGTCGTCCAGAGGAGCAAGCATAGTCAGAGCCTCAGAGCCGGTCAGGTAAGGTGTCAGACCTGCTTCCACAAACAGCCTGGTTGCTGTTGCAACAGATGAACCTTCAGCCAGCTCCAGAAGAACTTTAGCTAAAAACATCAACAATACCAACACGTTATTGTAAATACTACCACTACTACAACTAATACTAACACTGTTACTACTACTGCTACTACTATTACTACCAAATAGTGATTGTGGTGATTGTATTATTCTGTACTTCAGTACTTTTTGCATAGGTACTTTCAGAATCAGACAGTTGTACCTTCAGTATTAGAAACAGTGGTAGCATTACTAGTATTACTTCAGTCACTACAGTACTTCGTACCGGAGTCGGGGATAAGCAGCTCATTGATATAGTGGATGACCCCGTTGGTTCCCAGCAGGTCTTTCTGGGTGATAATGGCCTTCCCATTCAGGGTCATCTGGTCTCCGTCACAGCCAACCTCCAACACGGTGCCCTGCAGCGTCTCCATCGGAGTCCCCGACACAATTGACTCTGCACACTGTATCTGCTTCAGGATGTGGTAATTCAGCATGTCTGAGAACAGGTACACAAGAGGATGAACATCAGACCCGCTTCATAAAACTACAAATAAAACAGTCCGAGCGCCTCCTGCTTGTCACCTCTTAGAGCCACAGGGTCTCCCAGGATCCTGTTCAGGGTCTCCTGAGGAATCTTCTCAAAGGCCTCATTGGTGGGAGCAAAGATGGTGTACTGACCCTCGTTCTCCAACATGGTGGTCAGACTCGCAGCAGCCATTGCTGTCTGAGACACAGATAAACAAGAATTCAGTGACCGAACACCTAACTTTATGTCAACCTCCTCCACCTTCAGTCAGTTGATGGATGGACACACCTGCAGCGTCTCCAGACTTTCGTCAACTTCGAGGAGTGCCTCCACGGTGCTGGAGACAGCGGTGATGACGCGGTCAACCACATGCACAATGCCGTTAGTGGCATGTTGGTCGGGTTTGATCAGACGAGCGCAGTTCACGGTCACAATCTGAGCACGAAGAAGGCATCTGTCAATCTACCAATCAACACTTTTCACAACATGATCATTGTGTGTTACAGTGTGTGTTGTAGTGAAGTACAGTGTATTACATGTGTGTTACAATGTGTGTTATACTGAATTGCATTGTGTGTTACAGGATTAGGGTTTGTGTTATAATGTGTGTTACAGTGAATTGCAGTGTGTGTTGGAATCAGTGATGGGAATAACGGTGCTATAAGTAACAGCGCTACTTTTTTCAGTAACGAGTAATCTATTTGATTACTCTTCCCATCATTATAACGCCGTTACTGTTACTGCCAAAAAACACGGTGCGTTACTTTGAGCTTTGAGTAGGTGTTTTTCATCAGACCAACTAGATCTCTAAGCCGAGCTGCAAAGATTTTTCTTGTTCCTCCTTTCTTGTTGAGGGCAGGTGCATGAGACCATCATATAAATGATAACGACTGGCTGAGATTGAGTAAAATGCCATGGTAAGCCAATCAGAGGTGGAGTTTGGCGGGTGTTGCTTACATAAATTGTCAGACACAGAAAGACAACACAGGACATTCATGCGAGTCAAAGAGAAACAGGAATGGCGAGCCTGAATAATCCAAAAGTAGCTTTCTTTAAATGGAGGTATAGCCATTACTTTTCCTTCCGAGAAAGTAACCATGAAATGCACATTATGCCCTGGAGTCAAGAGCCTCTCCACGTCGGTGTCGAGCATAGACACTATATAAACATAGTAATTATAATATCGACAATAATGCATGACATTTTATTGGATACTAGTGTATTAAGTGTCCATTTCATTATATTCAGATTTATCATAAATAACTGAACACATGTATTTTTCCATAGTAACTAGTTACTTTTAGAATTTGTAACGCAGCAACTACTTTAGTTACTTTCTGGGAGGAGTAACTCGACACTGTAACTAGTTACTTTTTTAGAGTAACTTGCCCAACACTGGTTACAATGTGTGTTATATTGAATTGCAGTGTGTGTTACAGTGAATTATAGTGTGTGTTACGTGTGTAACACTGAATTGCAGTTTGTGCTACAATGTGTTGCAGTGCTACAGTGTGCGTTACACTGCTACAGTGTGTGCTATAGTGAATTGCAGTTGTTATTGCAGTTGTTGCAGTTATTGTTGTGGAGAAATTGCTGAAGTCAAAGGTCAGTGGTGAGGTCAGGAAGAAAGAAAGTGTTCAAGACCCTCTGATGTCTTATGCTGTATTATTTATTGACACATATTGACTCATAAAGCATCAGAAGTGCCTGAGTCGGTGTCACATTCTGCCCAACTCATGCTGGTGGATAGAATTTAAACCCCAAGATAACATCACAAATGCTATACGCCCCGAATTAGGTAAAAGATAATGTCTTTACCGAGGATTATCGAACATCATCGTCGACAACATATTTTACTCTGGAGACACAGATGTCTTTTTACGCAGATTGGAATGTCACTAGCAAGCTACCTATTATGTCTAAGCATACAGCACTAGATTTCTTCGACCCTGGCCACCACAGTGTTGCGATAGGATGGCACCTACTGTTGCCAGTCAAAGACAAACAACTAATACTGCTGAGGACCTCAAGGCCCACATGACTCCATGCAACCTTGTGTAATGTGTCTGCATGTTTGTATATATGTGTTAGTATATATGTGTCAGTCAGAACACTACAAGAATAGAATATTCCATAACATGTTACAGTGTGTGTTTTGATATGTACAGACCCCATTGCTGTAGTGTTGGATGTGGACAGGGAAGTCCTGGTACATGGAGGCGAAGGAGGATCCATGTTTGAGCTCCTCAGAGGTTAGCCGGCGGTTCACCATGTGGTAATGAAGAGCATTCAGCAACTCAATGTTTACGTTGCTCACCAGAGCATCCAGGATCTCCTGCATCCACACACCACAAGACATTGCATTCTTTATGTGTAGAATGTCACATGTGCAGAAAACCAAAAAATATGATCTTTACTCTGACCATGTTTATTGTATGTTTATGTTTATCTTGACCTGTTGAGTTTTTGGCCTTTTAAAGTTTTTTTGTGAGACAGCTGAAGAGTGACAGGAATGAGACAGAGATGGGGAATGACATGCGGGAAAGAGCCACAGGTTGTATTTGAACCCTGGGCTTCCGCAGCAAGGACTGAGCCTTCGTAGATGGGGTGGCTGCTCTACCAACTGAGCTCACTGAGTCAAATTCTTCGTGTGTGTACACACACCTGACCAATAAAGTAATTCTGAATCTTCAATCTTCTGACCACACTCTTTGGTGTTGTTTGGTCGTTGCTACAGTCAGAGATTACTGCGTTGATTGGTGTGTTGCTCATGAGCATTGCTTGTGGTTTCTACAGTATTTGTTGTGGTTTCTGTGGTTTTGTTCTCTTTGGCTCTCAGTCTTAAAAACACCTCACAAATATTTAGTTCCATGTCTTCAGTCTTCTGTGGTTGTAGGAGCCACTGCTGTGTATATTTTGATTTAATCACTAGGGGGAGTTTTGTTTTTTGTGTTGCTAATTACAGATGGTGTTTGATTAGAACATGCCAGGTTAGTTCTAGGTTTGTAGGTAATGGATGCACGATTCTTACCACGCAACCAGACAAGACAAGAAATGTAACTACCAGTATTCTTTTTTTTTTTTAGATTATTTTTTGGCCTTTTTTTTTAATGACAGTACAGCTGAAGATAGACAGGAAGCAGGGGCAGAGAGAGGGGGAGAGAGAGGGGGAGAGACACGCAGCAAATGGCCGTCCGATGCGGGAGTCGAAGCGGGGCCAGCTGCACTGAGGACTGCACATGGGGCGGCTGCTTAACCCACTACGCCACCGACCGCCCCAACTACCAGTATTCTTTGAACTATTTAATAAAGGGATCCCTATCCTAAGTCTTCTGAAAGTGTGATTCTTTAATTGAAAACATGTTAAGAAGTGCCCCACCTACAAAAGTGACTGAGTTTGGAGTTTAAAAACAGTCTCTACAGTGATTTTTATTATTATTTGTTGGGGACGACTTTCAGCAGTGAATTTATCCATATTTGGTGAGACTGCAGGTCAGTGTCTTTGGGACTGTACTGACCGTGGGCAGGGCGGTCCAGGCCTTGTTGCTTGGGGCGAAGAAGGTGAAGCTTCCTGGACCTTCAATCTCCTCCTTGAGTTTGGCTCGTTCAGAGTACATCTGAGTGGTGGAGGCTCCGACCACACCCAGTGTGTTGTAGATGTTCACCAGAGGCAGTGCTGCAAAGATCACGCAACAAATGAACCTTCTCCAACAACAAACTGTCAAAAAACAACAAGCAAAAGATTTTATCTAAAATTCTAGCCATAAGAGAAAGTCCTTCCATTTATTATTAATAATGACCAGACAGGATTTATTACTTGAAGGAACTCATGTAAAAATGTTAGACGGTTACTCAACATTATTCAGCTGTGTCAGCAGAATAATCTTAAAGGAATGGTAGTGTCATTGGATGCAGAAAAAGCATTTGACGGTATAGAATGGGATTTATTGTTTTTCACACTCAAGGAATTTGATTTAGGTAAAGAATTTATTGAATGGGTCAAGTTGGTTTATCATAATCCACTAGGGGCTGTCACCCCGAATGGTACTTTGCTCTGGGGAGGGGCATTTGCGATCGCAATCGAGCCACTGGCAGAAGCCATTAGAACCCACTCTACTGTTCATGGTATATTGCTTAATCATAGACAACATTAGATTTCCCTGTATGCTGATGATGTTTTATTATTTATCACTCAACCGGAAATACCTGTTATGTCAATTCTTACTGTTTTTAATTCAGAGTTCAGTAAGTTTTCTGGTTACAAAATAAATTTCAGTAACTCAGAGGCCTTGCCATTGGGCCAGGTGCACCACTCCCTTCCCCCTGGCTTAGACGGGCAACAGAAGGTTTTGTTTATCTAGGCATACTTATTACTCCTCTGCTGCAAAGGAGCAAATGTTCAGCCTCTGCTTAAACACATCCATGATGACCTAGAGATGTGGTCTTCTTTACCACTCTCCATGCTGGGAAGAATCTCTTTGATTAAGATTAATATTTTACCACGGCTGCTCTACAAATTTCAAATGATCCCAGTCCTAATAAATAATAATATTATCAAGATGGTGAATGGTTGGTTTAAATCATTTATATGGAACTGCAAAAGACCATGACTTAAATTAGAAAAACTGCAATTGCCATCAGGTCAGGAAGGACTGGCAATTCCTGGCTCAATATTGAAGCATACAATTTAGTTAAACCGTTGCAATTAGCTAGTCTCCACTTATCCTGAATCAGAATAAACTAGAACTTGCAGATGATAATTTCATTGTTAAATCCACACTAAAGGCTTGGGACATGATTAAGAAATGGGAATAAAAAGAACTGATGTTTTATCTATGACAGATAATGGATTTGCTCTGTGAGAAAGTGCTGGTATCACAATTTTGAAGGTCTTATTTGAAGGGTACAGAATGATGTCATTTTACCAATTGCAAACATGGGCTCAGATCATGGGGTGGTAATAGACAAAGCTATGGACACGGACATATGGGAGCATGCTAACAACATATACTTATGTAATAGAGCAAAGGAATCACAATTTAAGTTACTGCATCACCTTCAGAATGTTTTTAATGAGTTTGAAGAAACTTTTAAAATGTGTGTCTTCATCAGACGTGAAGTTTCTTCTTTGTGTAAAAACTTTGTGTCTGTTTGTCTCAGCATGTTTATGACTGTCATGTATGTGACGCATGTTGACACCAGGTGTGACTAGGCTCTGTGTCAGGGGTCGGAGGTCGGGGTCATACCAGCAGGACAGCCTTTCTCTCCGGGAATCTTCTCATAACCAGGACAACACTCATAGGTGATCACACTGCGACACAAAACAGACACATGAAGATCCAAACAGAACCTAAGCACATCTGAGATCATCAGAAAACATCAGAACCTTTGTGTAATATTTCTACTCCAGGCAGACCCATAAAATTGTCTGTAATGATGCTCATAAAGTTTTGTGCTGCTTCTGTTTGCATTTAATGATCCAGGAAATGTGCAGACATCTCTGATGGAGGTCCAGATCCATCTGAGGACCCAACAGAGCTGAACCTGCTCTGTTCTGAGTCATTAAAACAGGCAGCAGCATGGCCACCTTTAGAAATGGCTAAACATAGCTACATCATTGTAGCCTTAAAGTCACTTAGCCTTGTGCTGATGTAGCCTCATGCTAAGTGAAAACAGCAGTTACTGACTGCAGGTGTAGCTGTTGTGTGGCTAACTGAATGTTGACGTGCTAATATCTGACCTGTCTACATTGTGATGAAAGGTCTGACCTGAAACTGATGAGTTCTGTTTAATAAAGATCCGGCAAAAGATTTTTAATCAGATCTTACTGAAAATCAAATTATGAAACTTCATGCTAACAACATGACATCAGTTAGCTTAGCGTGGCTAACACAGATTTATTTTTATTTTAACTATATTATTATTTATTTATTATGATTTAAACAAGAATCAAACAATATTTAAATAAAGACAGATATATGAAATCTGCAAATAGTTCTGAGTTCCAGAGTTGGGTTGAGAGCTGAACATGTGAAGCTGGCCGTGTTGAAAACAGTGAGCTGAGCTTCACTCCAGCGGATGCCACATGTGCCGTGTAATGAAGCGTGGAGGCCTCCATGACTTCCTGTAGAGATTTCCATAATAAATGTGGCTCCGCCGTCTGGACTCATAAAGCTCATTTCCTCAGAGAGAAGAAGAATCTGCAGCCAGACCAGACGCCTGACAGGGGACCAGTCCTGCTGCCAGGAAAAACACCAGACCTCTGGTGAGCCTCTGCAGACTCCTCACTTCCTGTTCACTACAAAATAAAATTCCTGGCTGGACTATAATTAAATTAAACAGCCACTACTTCACTATGGATCACACACTACTTCACACATGGATCACATGACACTGAGCACCTTATTAATCAGCTGATATAATCCCAGTGTGGTAAATATGTTTACTGTAACCAACCAGGTCACCAGCAGCAGCTAATATTACTGACTAGTCCAGCAGCAGTCAGCCCAGCTCGGTGTCTGTCTTTCAGCCTTTTATTTCACCAAGCTCATGATGATGGTATAAGAAATATTTTCAGTGTTTCCCTGTAGTAAAGTCTCATTGTCACAGTGATTGACTAGTTCTGATTGAATATTTTAATAAAAAATAACAATAACACTAACAATAACAAGACCTTCAGTCAAATAATGTGTTTATGTTGATTTAATAAAAACAAATTCAACATCAGCAGCAGCAGATCTCAGTAAATGCCAGGGGGCCTTAACATTCCACACAAGAGAACCACTGTATTAGAATTTTTCCGAAAGAAAAATGTAGATTTTGCCATGATTCAGGAATCGCATTTATTGCACGGAGATGTCGGTCGATTGGCTAATAAGTTTTATCACCCTATTGCAACTTCATCTGCAGCTACAAAAAGTAAAGGGGTAATGATACTGTGTAAACGTAAGCTAAAATTTGATATGATTGACACTTGGGCGGATGATGTAGGCCGGATAGCTATTGCCAAGATACGCATGGATGGGAAAAACATTGCACTTATTTCTGCTTATGCCCCTAATGCTTTTGATCTAAGTTTTTTCAGACTGCTAACTAAATCTTTGCTTGATCTCTCAGGATTTCATTCAGTTTTAGGAGCGGATTTCAACACAGTGTGGGACAGCGGTATGGACAGAACAGGCGGCACTGAGACTAGGGACCAACATCTTGCATCTGAGGCATTGCGCCAGTGGGCAACGGACACAGGCATGGGTGATATCTGGCGTATGTTAAACCCTTCTCCAAAGTGGTTGGCACTTATTTTCACGTTTTGGGAGTGTGACCCAGTGGCCAGCTTTTGGAAGATGGTTGCTGTGAACCTGTGTAAGGTGTTTAAGATCAAATTGCCATGTTTGCCTTCCACACTCATTTTGAATGACCTGTCAGGGCTGGGTTTGTCACTGGTCGAGAGAAGGGCTTTGCTGGCAGGTCTTACGGCCGCTAAAAAACTGGTCGCTACTCGTTGGAAACCCCCGCACTCGCTCTCTTTTCGGGCATGGGTTCTAACATACCTGGATATTGCCTATTTGGAGCTGTCGACAGCTAGGGTCCACGGAGCAAAAGATTTAGCAATTCAGGCTTGGAACTCACTTTTAACTATTCTCCGTGGGCTGCAGGTGTAATTTGTGGGATGTGGAGTTCTGGATCCAGGGAATGGGTGGGTTTTTTAAAATGTATTTTATTTATTTATTTATTTTCTCTTCCTTTATATTCTGTTTTGTTTTTCCTTAGCTGCTGGTTTGTCTGTATGGTTTGCTCTTGTTGTGGTTGTTGTCATTTAAAAGAAAATAAAAATTTGATCACAAAAAAACATCAGCAGCAGCAGAAAAACTTAAGCAGCTTCAATATGGCAGTAAAATGTAAACAGATGTGTGTGTGCGTGTGTGACTGATTATCTAACCAGATGGAAACTTGACTCCCGTTTGCCCTGCACATAAACAAAGATGGCCGCCATGGATGTCTGACAAAACAAACAGAGCTAGGTCGAGACGCTTGATGGAAACCGGCCAGAAGCTTCCAGCAGAGACATGAAAGATGTCCAAACCAAACCAGAACCCTGAAGAGTCCCTAAGAACCCATTAAAGACTAGACTCACAAGGAGGTTAGGTGTCTGAGGGACGCTCATCACCATGACAACAAACAAACTAAGAGAAAAAGACATGCTTTTATTTTGAAACACATACAGTCCAGTCCAGATCTGCATCCTGGTCAAGGACCAGAGACAGGGTCACTGATGCTGGCCTGTCTGGTCTGATCCAACAAACTGCGGAAGAAGTTCATGCTGGTTCTGATAGAAAGCTGTCAGAACACACAGTCCATCAAAGACCAGTCAGCATGTCCACGCTGACCCGTCCACTGCTCAAAGACCCAACAATGAGCATCAGAACTGGACCAGGGAGCGATGGAAGAAGGCGTTCTGGTCTGATGGGTCAGGTCTTCTTTGACATCACATGGATGGCCGAGTGCGTGGGGATTACATGGCACCAGGATGCATTATGGGAAGGAGGCGAACCAGTAGAGGCAGTGTGATATTTGGATCATGTTCTGCTCGGAAAGCTTGGGTCCTGCCTTCATGTGGACATTACTTTGAGCCGTCCTACGTACCTGAGCATTGATGAGACCATGTCCACCTTTTGATGAGACGTGGTTTCCTTCAGCACAATAATGCACCCTGCCACAAAGCTAACATACCAACAGCTAATATGTTCTGTTTGAATGATTGAGGAACATAACAACCAGTTCAAAGTGTCAATTTCGATCCCCAGAGCTCAAACTAACAGAGCATCTGTGGGATGAGCCGGACAAACAAGTCCAATCCATGGAGGAACACCTACAAACTTCTAGGCCTTAAAGGATCTGCTGCTGATGACTTAGAACCAGAACCACAGCACAGCCTCAGAGGACAGTTGACTCAGAAGCTGTTTCATGGACAGATCATGAATTAAGCAGGTTAAAGGACGTCCAGAGAAGACAACAGTGTTGGAGGATCAGAGGATCCTTGTCTTGATTGAAAAATCAAGAAAAAAATCACAATATCCAGCCAGTACACTCTGCAGGAGACATGACATTATCCAGGTCTACATGAAGAGAAGACTTCCTGAGATCAAATACTGAGTTCACCACAAGGTGCAAACAACAGAGAGGACAGCTCAGACTGAAAACATAACAACATAACAAGAGCAGAACAGACAGATCAACCTAAACCAGTTTGGAGAAGGCTTCTAATCTGAAACACACCACATCTTTTGAAACACAGTGGAGACAGTGTGATGTCACAATGGTTGTCAAAAATATCGATATTCCAAAAAGTATTGATACACAAACGGCGTATCCGTATAAAATACTAATTTGCCAAGGTATCAATACTACAGTGCGCGTGCACTCGACAGGCAGTGCAGCAAGTAAGACAGCGTCCGGCAGCCAGAGACACATTTCTGCTGACAGTATGGGCAGTGTGGCTGCAGGAGGACCAGCCAGTCTTGGTTGAAAATGAAAAAGGCAAACGCCTTGTTTGGAAATATTTTGCATACAAGGCAAATGAAGGAAAACCGAAAGATCTTGATGAGCCTGTGTGCAAACAGTGCTTTAAAGACGTGGCAATGAAGTTGAGCAGCACAACTAACTTGGCCAAACATCTGAAGGAGCGACACTCTGGCCTTTATGATGAATTCCGACAGGTTAGTAAAGCTCCCGTTCATCATTTAACTTAACATATTAAAGTTATTACTGATGTTAGCATTAATGTTGACTGTTTTGTGATTAGCTGTGGCTAGCATGCTACTCTGCTGCGCTAGTATGCTATTCTGCTGTGCTAGTGTGCTATTCTGCTGTGCTAGATGTGTTTAGCTAGCTGTTCAGTTATTGTTGGTTGTTTTTTTTATTAGCCAATAGCCACGGCTAGCAGCCTTTAGCTAGCTAACATGACTCAAACCTGTTGTTTTTTTCTTAAACTTGCAGAGTGAAGCAGAGAAAACTAAACCTTCAACTAAACAAAAGAAGCAAGCACAGCCAACTCTACCACTTCTGTTTGAACTAAATAGAGCTGTGGCCAAATTGTATTATATTTGCACTAGGTGAAAAAAATTGTGATTGTCTTGTTTTTTTTCATTTTCTGATTATTTTACTAGCATCTGTGGTGCTGCTGAGAAAGCATGCTCCATGTTGAAATTGAAAAAGCTTTTCAATTTCAACATGGAGCAAGCACCAGTTTTTCATCAAGTTTGAAATTTTAGTATCGTACTAAAATTACTGATGATGTGACAGAAGACAGAAGTAGCCCGATGAATCTCGAAGTGCATCGGGACTGTTTGCTTAGACAGAGCTTACATTTTACGACCCAAAACAAACTGCAAAAACAACCCAGGAGTTTATTAATACGAAGCAGTGAAACATTCTGCAATGACTGAGTCCATCACAAAGACAAAAATTTCAAAAAAGGACAAATCATCACAGAGGAGGAAACCCAGTGTTTACTGACATCTGTGTTCAAACAGTCAGCCTACAAAACATTCTGGACAAAGTATTAAAAATTAACATCTTAACATTGTTTGCTGATTCTAAATGTTTCATTCAAGTTCTTAGTTCAACCCCTCAAATTAAACCTCAAAGCCTGAACTTCAGATCCACTGTGGTGACGTACAGAGCCAAAATCCTGAAAACTGATCTGTCACTGTCCAAATATTTTCTTACCTAACCATATTTCTACTGAATATACACAGAGCTAACGTTAGCATGAAAGAATCTGCTGACAGAGTTTAAGATGAAGGACTGAAGCACTGAAGCACTGGGGGACAGGGGGAGGATGGACCCAGGGGAACCAGGAAGGACAGGGGAGGACGGGGTGAGTTATGAGGGGAGTTATGAGTCTTCCTTCTGCTGACCTCTGACCTGCTGATCCTCCTTCACACTGACATACAAACAGAGGACAAAGACTGACTTCAAACCTCCACCAGACCCTGACCCCGCAACCAAATTCAGGCCATCCAGACCCTAACCCCCACCACGAGTGTAAATCTAATTAACCTGTTAGAGATCAGTGCTGTTTTTCCACAGAGACTTTGACTGAAATGAGCTCAAAGAATCTGTTTGCGAGGAATCTTTAAAGCTGTGTTGAACATCCTGAATCCACTTTAATAAACACAAACACTGAACGTTTTAAAAAAACGTGGTGAGTGACTCACATTCGTAACAGAAATTGAATTTAACTCAAAGGGTTTCAACGCAGATACCAGGACCAGAACAAGATCCAGGAAAGCAGACCAGAAACCAGAAGAAGAAGTTTTGAATCAACAGGAAACAAAAGAAGAAGTGACGTCTGATCAGAACTGAGTCGTCTCTGTAGTGACGATGAATCATCATAACAGTTAACTAAAACACTTCCTGTGGTGATGAAGAACTTGAAATACTTGAGAATCTCATGGAAGTAATCAAACACACACACACAGACTTCTTGAACCCCATTCATGAGGAATCTGATAAAAGTCCGGGCCACTGCTGATATAATATCATTACTAAAGTGTGTTCAGTTCAAGTTGACAGAGGAAGCTAAGAAGAGAAAAGGAGAGAGTGAGCGAGCAAGAAGCCGCCGGACAAGAGTAAATCTGGGACTGACTTTTAGTGGTTGGTGAGAGCTTGGTGAAATAAAAGGCTGAAAGACAGACGCCGAGCTGGCTGACTGCTGCTGGAGTAGTCAGTAAGATTAGCTGCTGCTGGTGACCTGGCTGATGATTGGCTGTTAGCAAAGTTGTCGACTCGCCAGTTTCTGATCAGAAGTAATGTAATCAGAACAAACACTTGAGTACAGCTGAACATAGTTACCACAGAGGGATTACACTTTGAAAGTGGGACAAACTGGGGCGTCTGGTCGCCATCATCAGGTCAACATGTTACTTTGGTTTATGAACAGACTTCCCATCAGCCTCAGCTGCACTGTGTTTATTGATCATTAGCTAATGTGATACAATGAGTGTGTTAGATCATATGTTCATATGTTAGATGTGTTTTCTGTCTCTGAATTTGCATGGGTGTGTTCTTTAGGTGTATATAAGAGTGTGAATGGTTGTCTCTGTGTGTCCTGTGATGACCTGGAGACTTGTCCACGGCGGACACTGCCTCACACCCAGAGTCAGCTGGGATTGGCTCCAGGTTCTCGTGACCCAGATGAGGGTAAGAAGTTACCGATGATGGAAGGTTTTATTTGATTTCCTGTGATTATCAGGGTTTTGACTGCAGGTCGAAGTTCTTCTTCTGTTTTCTCTGACTCATCTCAGTGAAAAGTTAATTCACAACGTTAAAAGAACCTTCAGGCCTCTTTGGACCTCAGAGGTAAACCGACCCTGACAGGTTTCTTCTTCTGTGGTTATATAAGTGGTGAGGACACCTCCGGAGGGGGACATTCCTGAAGTCAGACTGCAGAGTGAATACCCAGACCAGCATTAGAGTTGTTCTGATTCTGATACCACTATTGGAAATTGTTCCGATACTACCGTAAATTCTGGCATCGGTATCGGCCACTACTGGCGTCCAGTCACCGATCCGATACCATATAATTTATTAAATTAGTCTATTTTCAACAGACACACATGTATGTCAGAACCAGTTGATGCGAGGCTTGGAGCTAAGCTAACTAGCAGCTAACTAGCACTAGCATATAATGTCGGCAGTGTGGCAGTATTTCACGCTGGATGCTCCCACAAGTAATGCACGTGTTCAGACAGGGACAGGCAAACCAGCAACCGGTGGTGGGGGAGTGCGGTGTTGGAAGGGTGAGGGGAGCTGAGGTGGGTTGCTGTGGGCGTGTCTATACCTGCTGAATAGAACCACTGTGAAACAATCAGGAAGTAACTTTTTATTTTGCTGATTAATAATGCTCAGAGCGCTAGCTCTCTGTTATTGTTATGTGTCTCTACCAAAGCGTTCTCTCTCTCTTCTTTCTCTCTGCTAAAAGACTGCAACATGCAACATATGCAAAGATGTGGCTGCAGTCCAGTTTTTAAAAAAAAATTATTATTCCTGGATTTATTTAGTCAAATTGCATTCACACTACTGTTTTTTATACGGTTCTATTTAAAAATAAATGGCTTGAATTTGCTATATTTATTCTTGTTTTAAAAAGGGTTTAACCTGAGCTAGGCCTTACCACAATGATAATCATATCACAGTCATGAAGGCGTAGTATGATATTTTTTTATAACATACTGGTATCGGATCAGTACTCGTATCGGCCAATACCCACAGCACAAGTATCAGAATCTGTATGGGGGGTATCGGAACATCTCTAACCAGCACCAGACCACAGACCACATGACCACCATGAGAACAGAGCAGAACTAAAGGCAGAACCATGCATGAGCAATTGGTTGGTTTGGACTCACGTGGGTTTCCCACAGATCTTGCGGTGGTACCACTGTTTGCAGTTGGTGAAGTATTTCTTGTCGCTTCCTTTGAGCTGCTGCATAGCACAGACGTTTGGGCTGAAAGAGACACAGAGCAACATTCTTTAAATAACCCTTAAATAAAGGGATTAAACACCTTTGACACCAGAAAGTTTTTGGATTCTGAATCATTCCATCTTAAATTGAACAAACCACCTAATGAATCAAATCAGATATGAAGTGACTCAAAGGTTTTAATGTAGAAAACAAATCAGGAGACTCATTCCACCTTAAATTAACAAAAGATTCAAGGTGTTTGTCAAGGTATTTTATAATTTCAGTTTAAAAAGAAACTGAAACAAACTTTTAAAAAATAACTCCGTTCCTGTCCGACATGCCTCATGTTTGGATCAGAACATTAATGATTTATATAAAGAAGATAATCAAACACAGAGTGACGTAGAGCGACGTAAAGTCGCGTAAAGTGACATTAACAGCGCCAGAGTAAGAATACTCTTGGCTCGGTTCGGCTTGGTTCACAGTACCGGATCAGACTCACCCCTGCAGCCGGCCTCTGATCCGGCTGTGCTGCAGGACCGCCTGGTACGGAGACCGGGCCACACAGACGGCCAGAACCAGGGACAGACCCAGAACCAGGACACACAGGTTCATCTTGGACCAGATCAGAAATGGATCGCCGCTTCTTCTGCTTCTTCTTCTGCTTCTCTTCTTTGTTTCTTTCTTTCAAACTTCTCCGCAGCCCGCGGTCCCTCCAGGATCAGGACCGGACTGACTTATAAAGGAGGAGAGGGGGAGGAGGAGAAGGAGGAGGAGGAAGAGGAGGAGGAAGAGGATGGGCGAGACGTCAGACAGCAAAGAGGAGCTGAGTGCATTTCTCAGTGCATTTACTTAAAGTATTTTAGTACTTAATAAAATATTTAATGCTGACTAAGTCTGCATCAGGATTGATTGATTAGTTTGCGTTTGATTTGATTAGTTTTTCTTGCTGCATGTTCCTGAGCCGCTGATAAAATCTGATAAATCAAATCCTGCTGTTCCTCTGTGCTGCATTCAAGAGCTGAAAACTCAAACGATAAACAAACACGAACATGGAAAGTTGAACAACTGCCAGCTTCATTTCAGATGTCGACTTTGTTCAGCTCCGCACTGACGTGACACCTGTTCCGCATTCAGTACAAACACATCCTGCACACCATCAAGCATTTGAACCCAACAAACAAACATGTTCAATTAAAGATTTAAACATGAAACATACAGCAGCCCGGTTACACTCGAACAAGTCAGACACTGCAGCTTATAGTCTGTCCATGTGTGTCATATTATGATAGTGTGATAGTGAGTTGTGGTATGATTGTGTCGTGTCGTGTTCTGTTGGTGTCCAAACATGTCATGACCTCCAGCAGCAGGTCGGTTCAGTTTGGTCAGAGTCCGTTAAGGATCTGAAAATTCGTTCTAAATGTTTTAAATTGTATTCCTGGTTATTCACAAAGAAAAGAAATCTTTAAAGTTTGTTTCTGAAATGATTATCTGAATATTAAAATAGATTATTTCTCATGCACACAAGACATTCATTAAATATCTATGAGTTTCAGATATACAGATTTATTCACAGTGAAACATGAAAACAAAGATCGGGTCAGGTCAATATTCTGTCTGTAATTATAAGAACAGGATTCATAAATCTACTCGGTTCTGTTCTTTGTTTGGATAAACGTGGGTGTCATCAGCATAGAGATGGAAAATATTCTCCTAACCCTCCAACAAAGACAACATGTGGGCTGAACAGCTGAACAGGGCTGACTCATCTCTCTGAGGAGGAATCACAGAGTGGATCATAAATCAGGTTTAAAGTTTAGAACCAGAAGACTCTCAGACAGGGACGAGAGCTCTTTAATCTAATCTATGATCGGAAAGATTCAAAATTAAAGAAAGCTGGTATATGATGGTCTAAAGTTGGTATATGATGGTCTAAAGTTGGTATATGATGGTCTAAAGTTGGTATATGATGGTCTGAAGTTGGCCTAAAGCTGGTATATGATGGTCTGAAGTTGGCCTATAGATCTGAAGTGGTATATGATGGTCTGAAGTTGGTATATGATGGTCTAAAGTTGGTATATGATCTGAAGTTGGTATATGATGGCAAAAGCTGGTATATGATGGTCTGAAGTTGGCCTAAAGTTGGTATATGATGGTCTGAAGTTGGCCTAAAGTTGGTATATGATGGCAAAAGCTGGTATATGATGGTCTGAAGTTGGTATATAACACTGTTATATACCAGTACCATAATCTACCAGCTCCATCTACCTATCAAAGCTATTTATAGTTTAGTCGTTTACACGTAGGCTATATAAGCTCTGCTGTAGGAATGTGACGCAATGACGCAGCGTGCGCAGAGGGCGTGCCTTCAGGCGTCATACCCGGAAGTGATGCGCAGTCAGCAGACTGTCTGAAAACAACAACATCAGCACGGTTAGGTTCGGTTCGGTTTGTCTGAATTAGACGGGACCACCCGGTGATATTCGGTGATTGTCCACCCGCGAAGGGTGAGCAGCGAGCGGGCAGACATGTGGATCCACCCGGAGGAGGTGCTACTGGCCGGGGCGCTGTGGGTGTCTGAGCGGGCCAACCCGTTCTTCATCCTGCAGAGGAGGAGAGGACACGGCCGCGGGGGAGGACTCTCCGGTAAGACGAGCACAGGTCCGGGTCTGGGTGGTCCACTACAGTCCGTGTCAATGATGTTCGGGTCCATTTAAAAGTTCTGAATTGCATCGATTAGTCGATTGATTGAAAGGCAGCAGCTCAGCTGATAATTACTTATCTCTAAGTCAACTTCACTGATAACCATTAATTTATATGCAAATGAGCCCGACATGACAGCCGGATGAGTTAATTATTCGAACTAAAGATGATTAATTAATGATCCTCTTTGTTGTTTCTTTATTGGTCAGTCAAATAGTCAATGATCAGAAATAACATCATAATGACTTCACAGCTGATCAGACTGTTCCTCTGAGTTTCTGATCCGGTAACAGTCCAATTTAATCAGAGCAGACCCTGGATCAGAGCAGACCCTGGATCAGTCCAAACCCTGGATCAGTCCAGACCCTGGATCAGTCCAAACCCTGGATCAGTCCAGACCCTGGATCTGAACAGACCCTGGATCAGTTCAAAACCTGGATCCAAACCCTGGATCAGTCCAAACCCTGGATCAGTCCAGACCCTGGATCAGTCCAAACCCTGGATCAGTCCAGACCCTGGATCTGAACAGACCCTGGATCAGTTCAAAACCTGGATCCAAACCCTGGATCAGTCCAAACCCTGGATCTGAACAGACCCTGGGTCAGTCCAGATTCTGGATCAGAACAGACCCTGGATCGGTACAGACATATATTAATTATGTTAATATTGTATATGGATTAAATAAAATGTGCTGACATTGATGGATCAGTCCTGATGTGTGCGGAGGCCCTGATGTCATAGACTTACAGGTTTGTGGATGTAGTTTTGTGAATGTGTCGTCCGAATGGGTTTTACCACTAGCTGGGTCAGCTGTGGTTCAGGAGGGAGAACGCATCATCTGTTAATGATTGGTGGTCCGATCCTTGGCTCCTCCAGTCTGCATGAAGTGTCTTTGAAGATACTGAACCCTAAACTTCTCCTGAAGGCTGAACACCTGAACCATCAGAGAGTCCTGAGTGAGCTGTATAAGTTACACATTCTTTGGTTCAGATGTTCCTGCAGAAGTTGATCAGAGGTGGTTTGGATCCACGTCATTGTCAGACTGAAACGTTTACGGAATGTTGGCGGAACGTTTCGAGAGCTACGGTTAGGGTTCATAACTATTTCTATGAATGAGGAAGTGATGTCATCAGCTGACAGGAATTGAATTTTGACTCACCCTGTTTCTTTGTAGATCAGCTGATTTGTGTGTTAATGTTTGTATCAGTGTAGAACTTTAAACTTCAGTCTGTGAGAAGATCAATACTTCTGGACAGGATCAACACCTGGATCCTGACTCTTCACCTGTCTCTCTGTCCACAGGTCTCCTGGTTGGGACTCTGGATGTGGTTCTGGACTCCAGTGCCAGAGTGGCTCCTTACAGGATCCTGCTGCAGACGGCTGACTCTCAGATCTACTGGAACATCGCTTGTGGTGAGTCATCTGGACTGGGAGCACTGGGATTGGCTGTGCTTGTTGGTTTGTTATCCTTGAGCCTTGTCTCACAGACTTGGAGCGCTGGGATTGTCTGTTTGATGTTTTTTTTTACCCTCAGCGTTATCTTGTAGGCTCATCCAGGAAGGAGATCACGGAGCACTGGGATTGGCTGGAGTCCAACCTGCTGCAGACCATCTCCATCTTTGACAACGATGAAGACGTCACCACCTTTGTCAAAGGAAAGATCTGTGTATGTCACCATATACCTGTGTATATTACGGTTTGAGAGTTTCTCTTTACTTTTGTGTGATCCAGAGTGATGTCGCATCCTGCAGGGCATGATTGCTGAGGAGAACCGGCTGAAGCAGGGGGAGGAGCAGGAGGAGGATTGTGGGAAGTTTCGGGAGGCTGAACTGAAGATGAGGAAGCTGTTTGGGATGCCTGACGAGGAGAAGCTGGTGAATTACTACTCCTGCAGCTACTGGAAGGGCCGAGTACCACGGCAGGGCTGGCTCTACCTATCCGTCAACCACCTGTGTTTCTACTCATTCCTCTTGGGCAAGGAGGGTACGACAGCCCAATCACAGGCCAAAAGCTTAATGATGTCATTTATACAGTCTGTGACCTTATTAAAGAATAATGTAACATCCTGTTTTAGTGTGATCACGTGTGAGAGGTACTGCAGTTACATAAATGTGCTTCTCTTACACAAAGGTACTTCAGTACTTGCACTTACCTGATCGTACTTTTGTACTTACCTGATCGTAATTGTGCAGTTACCTGATCGGTACTTGTGCACTTACCTGATGGTACTTTTCAGTGTTAAGCTACTCTTCTATAGCTCCTTAGAACAAACTTCTATAACTTCTATAACTTTGATATCCTCTTCACTGTCCGCCCCCTCAGTGACCCTGGTGGTGCAGTGGACGGAGGTGACCCAGCTGGAGAAGAACGCCACACTGGTATTTCCGGAGAGTGTCCGTGTCAGCACGCGTCACACTGAACATTTCTTCTCTATGTTTCTTAACATTAACGACACCTTCAAGCTGATGGAGCAGCTCGCCAACATCGCTATGCGCCAGCTACTGGACAATGAGGCATTTGCTGCAGATCGCTCGCTGCCCAAACCCTGCAAAACACTGAAGAATGTTTCTGCGCTCAAAAGGTCTCATTCTGTTCATTAACCTTGTCGATGATAGCCTTCATTTTCATTGTGTCTCGTCCTGTCAACCTGTCAACTTTTGACCTGATCAACCGTTTCGTGTCCATGTTGTTGCTACAGGGATTTGGATGCTCGGGCAAAGAATGAGCGGTACCGGACAATGTTTCGGCTGACTCAGGATGAGCGCCTGGACGGACACACGGACTGCACACTGTGGACGCCATTTGCTAAGATGCATGTGGTCGGACAGCTGTTCATCTCCAACAACTACATCTGTTTTAACAGCAGAGACGAAGACCTGTGTCAGCTCATCATCCCACTCAGAGAGGTAAATGAGCTGAATCCAGGTCAGATTTCAGAGTCTACAATGAACGAGTCAACAGATCCAACTGATCCAGTTTCTGCAGAAACATCCATGTACGACTGTATTAGATTTTTTTCGTATTATATACAATGATTTTAACCCATCATCCCCTGCTCCTCAGGTGTCCATTGTGGAGAAGGCGGACAGCAGCAGCGTCCTTCCATGTCCTGTCTCCATCAGCACCAAGAACAAGATGAACTTCTTGTTCGCCAACCTCAAAGACAGAGACTTCCTGGTCCAACGCATCTCAGACTTCCTGCAGCGAACACCTGATAGCTCATGGGGCGACACCAGCCCACTGTCTTTGATTGGTCACTCGGTGGGTCAGGTTCTGAAAATCCTCATTGGTCATACCATAAGTAATTCACTGAAAAGTGTGAAGTTATACCGCCATCATGTGTCTGAGAGGTCTAACAGCTACTATGGGTCGGATGGTTTCAGGTGCTTTTAGTAGTCGGGACCTGTAATTTCAGGTCTGTTGATGTGATGTTTGTTTTCTGTCCTCAGGGTTCCTCCAGCACCCCTTTGTCCTCGTCAGCAGGGTCTGAGTCCATCCACAGGGGGCGACATTACCACCCCGGTCTGCCCACAGCCAGCCAGGGTCTACTGCAACTCTACCACAGGGACGCTCCGGAGGACCTGGGACCCAAAGCTGTGAGTTCAAGTCCAAAGACCTGTAGACACCGAGTTGGACCAAAGGAGTGTCAGTGCTATTAGATATCACCTCTCCTTCCCTCCTCCCTCACCTCCTGCCTCCCCCTCTGCAGATGAAGGAGAAGATGAAAGAGGAGGCGTGGAACATCCATTTCTCAGAGTTTGGTCGAGGTGTCTGTATGTATCGGACCTCCAGAACCAGAGAACTCATCCTCAACGGGATCCCAGAGTCCCTGAGAGGAGAGCTGTGGCTGCTGTTCTCTGGTCAGTGTTCATTCATTCATCCCACAGGTAAACTGAACTTTGAACTTTGTGCTCTGTATTCATCTGTCTACCTGTCCATCCAGGAGCCCAGAATCAAATGGCAACCCACCCTGGTTACTATGGTGACCTTGTGGAGCAGGCCATGGGGCTGTGTTCATTGGCTACTGAGGAAATTGAACGCGACCTTCATCGTTCGATGCCCGAGCACCGCGCCTTCCAGAATGAAACAGGCATCGCTGCACTGCGCCGTGTCCTAACCGCCTACGCCCACCGCAACCCTGGCATTGGATATTGTCAGGTAGAAACTCAGTGACTCACTCAGTGACATTTAAAAACTAAAGTGAAAACTGGTCCTGGACATATTTTCTGCTCTTCAGGCGATGAACATAGTCACCTCCGTCCTGTTGCTCTACTGTCCAGAGGAGGAAGCCTTCTGGCTGTTGGTGGCGCTGTGTGAGCGGATGCTGCCCGACTACTACAACACTAGAGTCGTAGGTCAGTAACCATGCCAGAGTCATAGGTTGCTGTCAGATTATGTTTATGTTCAGTTAATGTGTTGTCCATAAAGGGAGGGGACGCTTTGGTACTGACACCCATGAGATGCAGCCACAGGGGGGGGGGGCATTGTCTCAGGCTGATGTGGTTTCTGTCCCTCCAGGCGCTCTGGTGGATCAAGGGGTGTTTGAGGAGCTGACCCGAGCCTTCCTCCCCCTGCTGTATGAACACATGCAGGAGCTAGGAGTCATCTCCACCATCAGCCTGTCCTGGTTCCTCACACTCTTTCTGTCTGTGATGCCCTTCGACAGCGCCGTCCTATTAGTCGATTGCTTCTTCTATGAGGGTATCAAGGTCATCTTCCAGGTCAGAGGCACTCCACTTTACCGACTTTTAACTGACTGTTTACTGACTTGCTGAAGTTTTAGGATTCAGTCCGACCCTCATTTCCTGAACTAATATGAACTGAACTCATCATTCTTAGTCTACTTCCTGTCTGACCTGCAGGTGGCACTTGCTGTGCTCCATGACAACATGGATTCCCTGCTGTCCTGCAGTGACGAGGGGGAAGCCATGACCATCCTGGGCAGGTACAAATCCAAACTTATAGTCCAGGTGCAGGTCCAGACTGAAGTCCACCTAATGTGTGATGATGTATGTATGCAGGTACCTGGATAATGTTGTAAACAAACAGACAGTGGCTCCGCCCATCCCTCACCTGCATGCCCTGCTGACGAGCGGAGACGATCCTCCACCTGAGATTGACATCTTCAACCTCATCAAGTCATCGTACGAGGTCAGACTCAGTCTAATTCCTGCTGCATCTTCTTCTTCTTCTTCTTCTTCTCCTTCTTCTTCTTTCCTCGTCACTGTTGCCAATGCTTGCTCATGGTGGAACTGTTAGTCTCTCTAAATAATATTATAAAGAGTACGGTCTAGACCTGCTCTCTCTGAAAAATGGCATGAGATCACTGAAGTTATGATATGAAGCTATATAAATAGCTTTTAATTGAACTAAATTGAATTCTTCTCCTTCAGAAGTTTGGCAGCCTGCGCTCTGATGTCATCGAGCAGATGAGGTTCAAGCAGAGGTTAAAGGTCATCCAGTCGCTGGAGGACACAGCCAAGAGGAGTGTGGTGGGTAATGTTAGTGTGGTGTGGACTGAATCCAACATGCTAATGTAGATACAGTGTTTACAGGTGTGTGTGTTTGTGTGTGTGTATGTGTATAGGTGAGAGCGATGATGTCGGAGTCTGCTTTCAGCATCGAGGAGCTGGAGGAGCTGTACTGTCTCTTTAAGGTCACAAACTCTTGTTTTCAGCCAATCAGACACAGCCTGAACTTGACATTGTCCTGATTGTGATGTCGACTGACTGTGACGTTGTCCTGACTGTGACGTTGTCCTGACTGATGTTGTCCTGACTGATGTTGTCCTGACTGTGATGTTGTCCTGACTGTGACGTTGTCCTGACTGTGACGTTGTCCTGACTGTGACGTTGTCCTGACTGTGACGTTGTCCTACAACATGACGTTGTCCTGACTGTGATGTTGTCCTACAACATGACGTTGTCCTGACTGTGATGTTGTCCTACAACATGACGTTGTCCTGACTGTGATGTTGTCCTGACTGTGACGTTGTCCTGACTGTGATGTTGTCCTGACTGTGAAGTTGTCCTGACTGTGATGTTGTCCTGACTGTGATGTTGTCCTACAACATGACGTTGTCCTGACTGTGATGTTGTCCTGACTGTGACGTTGTCCTGACTGTGATGTTGTCCTGACTGTGACGTTGTCCTGACTGTGATGTTGTCCTGACTGTGATGTTGTCCTACAACATAACGTTGTCCTGACTGTGATGTTGTCCTGACTGTGACGTTGTCCTGACTGTGATGTTGTCCTGACTGTGAGTTGTCCTACAACATGACGTTGTCCTACAACATGACGTTGTCCTACAACATGACGTTGTCCTGACTGTGACGTTGTCCTACAACATGACGTTGTCCTGACTGTGACGTTGTCCTGACTGTGATGTTGTCCTGACTGATGTTGTCCTGACTGTGATGTCGTCCTGACTGTGACGTTGTCCTGACTGTGACGTTGTCCTACAACATGATGTTGTCCTGACTGTGATGTTGTCCTGACTGTGATGTTGTCCTGACTGTGATGTTGTCCTGACTGTGACGTTGTCCTGACTGTGACGTTGTCCTGACTGTGATGTTGTCCTGACTGTGACGTTGTCCTACAACATGATGTTGTCCTGACTGTGAGTTGTCCTACAACATGACGTTGTCCTGACTATGATGTTGTCCTGACTGTGAGTTGTCCTACAACATGACGTTGTCCTGACTGTGACGTTGTCCTGACTGTGACGTTGTCCTGACTGTGACGTTGTCCTGACTTTGATGTTGTCCTGACTGTGACGTTGTCCTGACTGTGACGTTGTCCTGACTGATGTTGTCCTGACTGTGATGTTGTCCTGACTGTGACGTTGTCCTACAACATGATGTTGTCCTGACTGTGTTGTTGGCCCGACGTTTTTTGAGGTTTTTGCAGGCTAATGATGGACTCTTTCTCTGTGTTTTAACTCTTTCAGTCTAAACACATGACGAGCTGTTACTGGGGCTCCAGTAGCACCGCGGCTGAGCGTCATGACCCCAGTCTGCCGTATCTAGAGCAGTACCGTATCGATCCGGTCCAGTTCACCCAGCTGTTCACCGCACTCGCTCCCTGGATCTGTGGAGGCCACACCCCAACACTGTCAGCTCGCCTATTCAGACTACTGGACCAGAACCAGGACGGGCTGGTCAACTTCAAAGAATTCATCACAGGACTTAGTGAGTCAGATGGTGAACCCAGATGGGTTCAGAGCTGCTCCCGTTCTGGTAATGTTAAACAGTTTGTTGTTTGTTTCTGTGTTTGCAGGTGAGATGTATCACGGTGACATGACAGAGAAACTCAAACTGCTCTACAAGCTACACCTCCCACCAGGTAACAACATACAGCTTACCTGAAACACCAGGATCACAGAGCCGGTCCAACAGAACCAGGAAGTCTGATCCTGTGTATGTGTGTGTGTGTTACAGCTCTGTGTCCTGAGGAGGCGGAGTCTGCTCTGGAGGCAACACACTTCTTCACTGAGGACGCTCTCAGAGGTAAACAAACAGGGTGACCTTCTGATGGACTGCAGCATGTTCACTCATCTGTACAGACATCTGCTCCGTCTGGTCTGACAGCTGATCCTGTGAAATGTTTTCAATCTGTTTGATTTGCATGAAGATTTTCTATTAATAGATTTTAATGTTTCCTCTGTCACTCACACACTGATCAACTTTCTTCTTCTTCTTCTTCTTCTTCTTCTTCTTCTTCTTCTTCTTCTTCTTCTTCTTCTTCTTCTTCTTCTTCGTGATGTTTCCTTCCAGAATCTTCTTTCCTGTCTGATCTGGACAGTTTGGGGCAACAGGAAGTGACATCAGGTTTGTGTATTTGTGGTTTGGGGAAGTGCTAACATGGACTGAGTCCAGTAAACTGTACCGATCACAACATTATGCTCTAAAGTCAGACACAATGCATTCCGGGGCTTTGAGTATGTGCAGTGAGCTCAGTGTGCATTCTAATCTAACAGTGATACCTGGTTGCTGGAGTACACCTGTTGTGTCAGCTCAGACTGAAGTGACAACATGTGTAAAGGCGATATGAACATGAACTCAATGAAATAACATGAAGTCAGTCGACTGTGGTGATGTCACTGATGACAGGTGGATTTGTTACCTGTCTGGGTCCGATGTTCTGCCATGGAAACGTCCTGATAACTATTCCACGCCTGCTCATCACTCCACCCGTGTGATCGTGCATCCTGAACTTACTGCTCGCCACTCATTATATATATATATATTTCACTGTCAATTACATTGCTCACCAAGGACCAAGAGAGAAGCAAATAATCAATCTGAGAATATGAGTTGTGGGCATGAGAATAGAAAGGGTTAACAACACCCTAAATATCAGCTAGTGCAAGAGAGTTCTGTACTTCTGTTAAGGCATTTGACAATACTCTGGGAGGGGATATCTGGACCTGTCCAGCAAGGCATTACTGACCAGGTTAAGATCCCCACCCAACAGGATGGGATCACTTGCAAATTCTGATAGCACGAGGTTCAGTTTAGACCCAGTGGTGTTTTGTCCAGTATTAGGAGCATAAACATTAAGTAAAGTGCATTTTTCATGTTGTAGAAAGCTTGATAAATTAACTACCGTCTTTGTCAACCTTTTGTTATAACAACCTAAATAATATTCTCTTTGCTATCAAGATACTAACACCTAGATGCTCCACTATCTGGTGCAGAAAAGACTTTGTCTTTGTCACAGTTTAAGTGATTCTGTTTCGTTAAGATGGGTCTCTTGGAACATTGCCAGGTCACATGATAGGGATTTCAAATAAGTAAAAATATCTTTTTGTCTTATTTGAAATACTCTTCATTCCAACTAATCAAATTCATATTGTTTGATCCCATAAAGCTTTACAATCCCTTCTTTGTACCTCTACAGTTCAACCTCTATACCTCCCCTTATATCTGTGGAGCTCCTTAGAGAAAGAGTGAATGATGAAAATAACTAAATAAATAAATAAGAAGGTGAGGGGAGTCTTACAATACTGCTGGTGCATTGAGGCCCCTTGTCATTCATGTTAGCCAAAAACTTAGGCAATTCCTTCTTCATTTCAGGTCTTCAGCTGCATCCGATGCGTTGTTGTAGAAATATTGTCTCCAATGGTGACTATAAGAAGGGATAGATACAGAAGACCATAGCGCAGCTCAGCTCTCCTCTGATGTTGTCGTATTCCGCACGTTCCTTTCTGATCTCTGTTGGAGAATCCTAATAGACCCGGAGCGATGTCCCTTTTTCTTTGCCACAGCTTCAAGGATTATTTGCCTGTTGCTCCATCTCAACATGCTCACTGCTCATTCTAAATAAATTACAAGATGAGTTGAACGTCTGAAGAAACCACAAGGCTGGATGTGAGGCCAGTAGGCAGGCTGTGGTGGTCTGATCCCAGGCTGAGAATACTGGTTTGTACTTTGTTAAACAAGCAGGACCGAGTAGACTTGGTCGGTACCATATGATAGAGGCTGGACTCTCCTGGCAGGCCTGCAGATACTGATGAGGGTCTTCTTCATACACTCTGGATTAAAGCATCATGGAGATCTCTGACAAACCTGCAGCAGAACTTTGAGTTTATCAACACCTGTTGATGGATTACCTTGATCACCTGGCCAAGGCCTCTTTCAACAAGGTCTTCTTGCCCCTTAATTTTTGAGGTTGAGGAGGTCATCCTTTTTATCAGAAGATGACCAGCTCCTCCAGTCTGCATGTCCAAGTGTTCTTGGACCTGAACTAATGTGATCACTTTGTGTGTTTCTGGTCGACAGCCTCTGCCGTGTATGAACAGGTAAATGTCAAGGTCAAGGTAAATGTCTGAAAGGTGTGATATAGGTACAGCCCATTTATTGTCCACCAGGCTCCATCATGATCAGAAAATCAGTGACCTGCTGGTAAAAAATGAAGGAAGAGAACCAATCATCAGGCTGCAGGTTCTGATTATTCTGGTGTAGGACAGAGTCTGGGAGTTCTCTGGTTCAGCACTGAGATCAGGTGGTTCTGAAAGAGTCGATCCTTTGGCAGGTCTGGACTGGGTCAGAAAGAGATGTTAGCTGAGGTTACTGCACCTTTGTAAGGAAGAGGAGGATGGTAATGATGATCAAGCTGAGGTTGATGATGAAGGTGATGATGAAGGTTTCCTGTCCGTGTGCAGGTGAGGAGGGGAAGGATGGAGGTGGAGACAGCGAGGAGAAGAAAGGTACGTCTCATGTTGACTTCAGGTGATGAACTGACCTGGATTCACAGTGACTCTGACTGTGACCTGTGGCTGTGTTTCAGAGGAGAAGGTGAAGGATTACAGGTATTACCTGAGGGTGTGGGCCAAAGAGAAAGAGTCCAAAACAGAGACCATCAAAGACCTGCCCAGGATGAACCAGGTGACCTGTCTGTCTCTCTCTGACCTAACTGTCTATCTCTATCCTGTCTGTATCTAACCTCTCTGTCTCTCTCTGACCTGTCTGTCTCTTACCTGTCTGTCTTTAACTTGTCTGTCTCTCTCTGACCTGTCTGTTTCTGACCTGTGTGTCTCTCTCTGTAGGAGCAGTTCATTGACCTTTGTAAGACTCTGTACAACATGTTCAGTGAGGAGCCTCTCGAGCAGCAGCTCTATCACTCCATAGCGACCGTGGCCAGTCTGTTGCTGCGGATCGGAGAGGTCGGCAAAAAGTTTAACAACGGCAGCAAAAAGACTGACGACACCACCACTCAGTCCCCACCCATCTCTCAGAGGGAGGAGGGACTTGGTGAGGGGCCGTCAGGTGAGACTCAGGTGTGCCGGGCTTTGGCTGAGGCTCAGCTTGAGCTGGCGGCTCCACCGGCATCTGATGAAGAGACCAAAGACGACACATCGGTGTCGTCATACTCGGTGGTGAGCTCCGGCTCACTGCAGTGTGAGGACATCGCCGATGACACCGTGCTGATCGGTGGCGGCGAGCACAGACGGGGCAGCGTGCTGGATGTTGATTGGTCAATCACCTTTGAGCAGGTGTTGGCATCGCTGCTGACGGAGCCGCCACTTGTTGACTACTTTGAGAAGAAGCGAGACATCCGGAGCAAGATGGCCGCCTGCAAGGCCCAGCGGGCAGTGGAGCGCCAGACAAGCTCCACCTCCGACCACGAACTCACCCAGCATTCCTTCTGACACACCTCCACCTGTCTCACCTGTCCACACTAACCCCAGCTGACTGAAACCTGATTTTATTTTATTTTTACACATTGAACAAACATTTTAGTTACATTAATCCAACATTGTATAATCCGTCTCTTTATTGAGTATTGAGTGAAGCCACGAGCGTCATCTGCACCTGACGTACAAAACTCATCGATGAACTTGTTAACTGTTTCCGTTGTCTTTTTATTAATCATGAGTTCGACTTACCTGTCACATTTAGGTGAGTTCATACCTGTAGACTTTTATTTTGAAGTCACTGAAGCCTTGTTTGTTTGTCTCTGGTGACATCACTTGTGTTTTCTTCCTGTTGAAACAGTGATGTCACAGTGATATCAGTGTTTATTCATCAGTTTTAAATCTGTTTTATTGACCTGTTACTGATCCGTGTTCTGTTGTCTAATAAATACTCAAAGATCACTGTTGTTCTGTGGTGTTTGTTCAAACACAGACAGTCTTTTAATTTATTCTTAATCATTTGAAATATAAACTATATAATATATATATATATGGTAATACACTTTTCCAGAATCTGCAAGGTAGCCCAGGGGGCAATATTAACATTTAAAACTGTTCTGTAACAATTTTGTTTTTCATTGTCACAATTACCTTTTTTTAAATGAATTTTAAATGTAACCAAGTCTAAGCTATTCATGCGTGAACACATCCAAAAAACAATTCTGCCTTTCTTTCACATCTGGAGTCAGACAAGAAAATATTGTTTGGAATACGTTAAACTTATATGAAGTTTATACATACCATAACCTCATGTTAATTTTAAACATGACTTATTATGAGTAATGGAAGTCTGTTAACACAAGTTTAAAATGTTTCACTCTTGCTCTTTCACAAGATCATTCAGACAGTAATATTTGGTGTCACATCTACAGATATATAACAGCAGCAGTTATGTTCATAGAGGTCAGCTAAATCTTCCATCCATATTGTATCTGACAAATCAGGCAGGTTATATATAATATATTATAAAAATGTATCTTTGGGCCGCATGAAATCTGACTGTGAGCTGTGACTGGCCCCCAGGCCGTACTTTGGACACCCCTGATTTATACTGTAGCAGCTTAAATTTGGTATTAACAGACTGGGCCTGTTGGACAAGCCCTTTCCCACTCAGCTTCTTCGATGTCCTTCTTTATCAGTTATCAATGTCTCCATCTTTTGAATGTGTTAACATTAATTCATAGAACAGTGAAAATTGTCCTCTGCTATTCATGAGAAGTTGGACATTTTAACCTGGGAACTTATGGAGACTGACTCACTTCTGGAGCCAGCCTCAAGTGGACGTCAGAGGAACTGAGTTTTTTTGTGAAATTGCGAATTAATGAAGTAAAAACAGAAGAAAGAGCAAAAACAGCCCAAAGTTTCAATGTTATATTAAAGATATTCACAGTTTTTTCCACAAACGTCCTCCTCTGAGGTCAACGAAAAGAAACAAATAGTTGAAAAATACATTGTTTCTGGAGCGGTATTTAACTCAGTTGATAGAGCAGCGGAAGCCGTGGGTTCGAACCCAACCCAACCCACCTTAGGGGTGGGCGTGTCGATACCAAGGTGAGTATTGGTATCGGATCGATACTGCAGTTTCTCTTCTGTCGTCCAGCAATTTACTCAAATTTCCTCAGAGCGCCGCTTCTCCGTGCAAACAGCGCAGCTCTCCATCTCTGCTGCTCAGAAGACACTTAGCCCCTTCCCTCCCTCTGCCAGAGAGCGCTGTCTCTCTCTCTGTCTCTCTCTCTCTCTCTGTCTGTCTCTCTCTGTCTCTCTGTCTCTCTCTGTCTCTGTCTCTCTCTCTCTTTGTCTCTCTTGTCTCTGTCTCTGTCTGTCTCTCTCTCTCTCTCTGTCACTCTCTCTGTGTCTCTCTCTCTCTCTCGCTCTCCTCTCTCTCTGTCTCTCTCTATCTCTCTCTTACTCTCTCGTATGTCTTCTCTCTTCTCTTTCTTGTCCTCTCTCTCTCTCTGTCTCTCTCTCCTGCTCATCTTCTCGTCTCTTACTCTGTCCTCTCTCTCCTCTCTGTCTCTCTCTCTCTCTGTCTCTCTCTCTGTCTCTGTCTCTCTCTCTCTCTAAATAAAGCCTGAAAATGCCAGAATAATCTTTAAAAAGATTTATTTGATTTTAAAACAGGGAAGAATAAAAACAAATAAAGTTAAACAGTTTTGTTTTAATTTGATTTGATTTAATTTAAGTTAATTCTTCTTCCGGCCCGCAGAGGGCGCTGCGCTCCTCGCTGAGCTTCCTGTTTCCGGTGTGTCCATTTCCGTCGTGTCCGTGGAACAACAATAACAACACGTGTGCGCGTGCCTGCAGAGAGTCGACATGTTTCCCGCCTTAAAACAGAGAGTCGGGGACGTTTTGTTACCGGGAGATGAGTTCTCTTCTGAGGACGACGACACCATCTCTCTAACGGATCACGTGAAGCCGGAGAAGGTGGTGTGTGGTCCGGGTCTGAGGCGGAGCGGAGACCGGCTGGTGGTGTGTAAGAGCGGCGTCCTCCGACACAAACAGCCCAACATGTTCTGGATGGAGTCCCAGCAGAGGAGGGTGAGACTGGGGAAACTTCACACGAAGCTCCGCTGTCTGTGTACGGAATAACTGCACACACATTATTAACACGGCCCGGTTCGGTGGGTCAGAACCAGTCCGGTCCAGTTCGTCACAATTCTTAGTTTGTGTTCTCAGAGTCCGAGTTGGGACAGGTGTGGCAGCAGTGCATGCTGGGAGCTGAGTCTGTCTCTGTGTCCTCAGTATGTCCCAGCTAAAGGAGAGACCATCATCGGCATCGTGACAGTCAAATCAGGAGACATCTTCAAGGTGGACTGTGGAGGAAGTGAGCAGGCGTCTCTGTCCTACCTGGCCTTTGAGGGAGCCACCAAGAGGAACAGACCCAACGTACAGGTGAGAGAGAGAGACAGGTCGGACAGACAGATAGATGACACCCCGTGTGTTACCTGTACAGGTGGGGGACCTGGTGTTTAGCCCCTCCCTCTCTGTGTGTTACCTGTACAGGTGGGGGACCTGGTGTTTAGCCCCTCCCTCTCTGTGTGTTACCTGTACAGGTGGGGGACCTGGTGTTTGCTCAGTTCATCATAGCCAATAAGGACATGGAGCCAGAGCTGGTGTGTATGGACAGTTCAGGACGAGCCAATGGGATGGGAGTATTTGGAGGTGGCGGTCTACTCTTCAGTGTCTCTCTGGGACTCGTCAGAAGGTGAGATATCTTCAGGTGTTTGTGTCCAGATGGACAGGTGTGTGTGTACCTGTCCTCACCCTCTGTGACCTGCTGTCCCCCCTCCCCAGGCTGCTGTCCCCCCATAGTGAGGTCCTGTCTGACCTGCAGCAGCTGTTCCCCTGTGAGCTGGTGGTCGGGATGAATGGCCGTCTGTGGGTCAAGTCCTCCAGAGTCCAGCAGACGCTGGTCATCGCTAACCTGCTGCAGAGCTGCGACACCATGACGGCCCAGCAGAGACGGGAGCTGTTCAGGAGGGTGGCACAGGGGGCGCTGTAGACCCCGAGGACAGCTTCCTGTCTGTTCATGATGAAACAGGTGTTTGGATGTGAAAACTGGTCAATGTCACACAGTCGCTTTTGTGCTGAGCACAGTTACATTGCCGGCTAGACCCAGCTCCAGTTCTGTCATGAAACGGGCTCTGATTCCCGTCAGCTTCCCGAGCCTGTGAACACGCCTGTGGTACACTGACACCGTGCTCCAAACACACAGCCCAGCTAACAAACTCGGAGAACTTTCATGTTTTTGTCTGAAACTTGAAAATAATTTAAATGAAAATGTTTTTATAACGTTAAATAAATGTTTGACATAAGACATGAAATATTGTGTTGTTCATTGAAAATATTTCTACAAGACCTCCAGGGCCGAACTTCAAGACCTCCAGGGCCGAACTTCAAGACCTCCAGGACTGTCCCCGGGTCAGGTTGGCTGTGTCAGTCTGGAGGGAGGTTAGTTCAAGCCCAGCGTGGATGAAAATATGGAGGGTGGACTGTTAGCTGGAGAGGTGTTGGTTCAGCTGCCGAGGTGCCCTTGAACAAGGTACAGAACCCTCATGTGCTCCCAGGGCACTGCTCATTGTGTGTGTGTATGTGTGTAAACTCTCTGAGCCTCCAGCAAGTGGAGCTGTTTCTCCACTGCAGACTCTGGACCAGGACCAGTTGAAACCAGTTCTTCAGGGCAGACAAAATAACAGGAACACTGGTCCTGGATCTGGACTCTGGACCCGGATCTGGACTCTGGACCCAAACCAGAAAAACAAATAGAGCTTCTCGTCAGTCCTGTTGTTGATTTCTTCTGTTTTATTTGATGGTCTGATGATCTGATTCTGGTTCTGGTTTAATGATAAAATTATAACTATTAGGGACAAAATTAATCACCTCTTGCCCTCAACAAGCACTGATCTGCATTCTGATGCAGCAATTTTGGAAACAGCTGTAAAACCTGATTTAGTTTTTTTTCTCCCATTGACCATCAAATAACTTCAATGATTTCTTCATCTAAACCTTCCCGTTCTCTCTAAGTTACTTGAGAAAGCTGCTAATCAGCTGTGTGATTTTCTCCATAAGAACAGTTTATTTGAGGACTTTCAGTCAGGACTTAGAGCTCCTAATGGCATCAGACAAAGGACTCATCTCTGTACTCGTCCTGTTAGATTTTTGTTTTTTAGATTTTTTAGATTTTTTGTGCTGCTTTTGACACCATAGACCAGGCATGGGCAAACTGTTCCACAAAGGGCCGGTGTGGCTGCAGGTTTTCTTTACAACCAAGCAGCAGCACACCAGACTTGACTCATTTAATCAACTGATCTCAGTCTTCAGAGAGTTGATTGGTCAAACTGTGTGCTCTTGGTTGGTTGGAACAAAAACCTGCAGCCACACCGGCCCTTTGTGGAACAGTTTGCCCATGCCTGCCATAGACCATCAAATTCTTTTACAGAGACAGAAACATCAAAGGAACCGCCCTGAGCTGGTTTAAGTTGTATTTCTTAGATCGATCTCAGTTCATTCCGTCAATGATGAATCCTCCATGCATACCAAAGTCTGTCATGTAGTCCCACAAGGTTCTGTACTAGGACCACTTCTATTCAGTCTATATATGCTTCCTTTAGGAATCACTCCATTCATTTTCATTGTTATGCAGACGACACCCAATTATATTTATTGATCAAGCCTGATTAAACCAATCAGTTAACTTAACTCCAAGCATGCCTTAGGGATGTATATATTTGGATGACCTACAATTTTCTGATGTTAAACACCTCAGAAACTCTCTTTCTAGAGACTTAGTTACTTTAGACAGGATCAGTCTGGCCTCCAGCTCCATCGTAAAGAATCTTGGACTTGTTTTTGATCAGGCATTGGTTGTAGTCACATCTCACTTTATTGAAAACGCTACTCAAACCTTCTCTCTCACCATCTGTAAACATACTCATTAATGTTACCAACTACACTTCTTCCCTGGAGTCTCTGTGCTCTCTCGTGCAGCAGGTTCTCATGGATCGTCCACTAAATATATTATTAGTCATTATTGCTCCCATATCTCCATCACAGTTTATAGTTAATGATTTACTGCTGCTGTGCATCTGTGTCTCTCTATCACAGGTTCCACTGCTGCTGTAATCATTCTATCATTCATTGTAACTGTACAACATGTTTGTGTTGATTGTTCTGTACATGTGACATCCATTGCACATCTGTCCGTCCTGGCAGAGGGATCCCTCCTCTGTGGCTCTTCCTGAGCTTTCTTCCACATGTTTTCCCTGTTAAAGGGGAACCGAGGGTCTAAGGACAGAGGGAGTCACTGCCTGTACAGACTGTGAAGCCTCTGAGGAGAAATGTGTTTTTTGGGCTATAGAAATAAAATTAGATTTGATTTGACATGGACCAAAGGACCAGGACATGGACCAGAGGACTGAAGACAAGAACCGGCACCCAGAGTTCAGCTTTGTTTTAATAATTGTACATTTACACACTGGACCCACAAACTCAGTCAGAACCAGTTCAACCAGAACCAGCTCAACATTCAAACTGGACCCACCTGAAGGCTTGTTAAAGAACATAAAAACAAAAATCATTGATGTGCTGAGAAAATTGGTCGATATATTTGGAGGTTTGATCACCTGCGGCAGGCGAGACCTTCATGACCGACCAGGACACACTTCCACCAGTGACATCACTTGTGTTTGACATCACCTCCATCAGCTGATTTTGACTGAAAACATCCAAGAGGAACGTAAGAGGGCTTTTATTTTGAAATAGACAGCGTTAAATTATATAATTAAAATAATTCTAAAAACTTTTTAAAGCTCTTATTGTGAAACAGGAAGTCACGTGACTGATAAGTGTCAATTCACTTCCTATTTCCTTCATTCACATTTTTTTTGGCAGGTAGAGGCGTTTGTGTGTCCGGGCCGCCTCTTTGGTACCAGCCAGTCTGAGCAGGTTCTAGTTCTGTTTCTGTTTTGGTTCAAACTTTGGAGAAACAAACCGGATTATCAAAGCAGACCTGATCCTTCTCAGACCAGAACCAGCACTGGGTTTATATCTGAATCTGAAGAGGACCTGGTTCTGGATGAGATCAACAGAACCAGAACCAGGATCTGGACCAGACCACAACCTGTCCCCTTTTATTGCCCATAACCCCCCACCTGTAAAGCCCAGACCATGTGACCCAGCAGGCACTGATTGATTTTCAAAATAAAAGCCTCGAGCAGGATGAGCAGCGGCGTCTGACTGAGGTGAAGGCGGCTGATTGGTCAGTCAGCATCCAATCAGAGAGAAGTCCTCGAGGCCACGTGGAGAAAAGAACAAAGAAGGATCCAGCAGGTCCAACCCATCGGACCAGAACCAGAAGGTTCAAGTGTCAAAGGCACGTTTGGTGTCATCAGTCCAGCTGAGTGTCAGCTGACCGGTCAGCTGAGCATCACCGTCGTCATGGTTTCCCCACGTCCACGGTGATCCTGGTAAACAGGTCCAGCTTCTCCACTTTCACGACCCGGTACGACAGAGAGTTGATCCCATCTTTGGACATTGTCTCTCGGGTGTGAGCGATCCGGTCAAACCTGACAGGAAGCAACATAATCAAGAGTGAGGGTCCATCCTGTGGACGTGTTGCATTATGGATACTGTACTGTGTCTGTCTGTTTACCTCTGAGGGTTGGGCTCGTTCTGTTTGTCTCTGTCATGTCGGATCATCCGACACTTCCCGACCTCGCCGCTCGGCCTGGAGATGCTCATTCCTTTAGACGACAGCCTGAGACACAACAGGTGCATTCTGGGTAAACTTATACATCATCAAGCAGCTAGCGCTATGAGCTAGCATCAGTGCCTACCTTCCAGTGAATATGGCTGGACACTGTCCAGTCTAAAAGTGAACACAGCAACAGAACCTCGGAACCAGCAGTGTTTGCCTCCTGGCATCCCGGGTTATCCCGAGTCAGTTCAGTTAGCTACATGGCTGACCAATCTAACCACAGTTAGCACTTCTCTACTTAGCAATGTTTCCATCATAAAGTCTGTAAATCACCTTGGTACTGTCACGTTATTCAGGTCTGTTCAAAATAATACATGTTACTAACGTGTGTTTACCTGTTGTAGATGTCATCGTCCTCCCCTCCCCATCCCCAGTAGTTATTGGGGAAGCCATTAATCTTCAGGTATTGTTCTTTACTCATCGAGGACACTCCACCAAAGTACTGATGGTATGGTAACCTGCAGAGGTAAAAAAAACGAGAAGACATGCCGTCAGACCTGAGGAACTCCTCTGACATGTTTGCACAAATCTGTACTGTAATCTGTAACTTGATCCTCCCAGGCTGTAAAGGACAAAGAAAGATGTGAACAGCACTGATAACAGTTCACCTGTGCTAATCATCAACTGTGCTTAACTAACCAAACACGAGGCGTGTCCTTCAGTCTTGATGCTAAGCTATGAATCATTGTGACACTGATCAGGAAATTAAATGAACCCAACATAAAGACAACAACAAATGTAGAGACAATGCCTCATCATCATCCATCAAAACATCAGAAAATTTACATGCATATGTAGCTAACATGAACAACAAGTTCTGTCATGTGACCTGCCTTTAGTGTGTGTAAGAGTGTGTGTGAGTGTACAGGAAACGGGAAGTGAGCAGCCTGGCAGATGGTGAAGTTTCAGAGCAGATATCTTCCTCTGTGGTGTCACAGTCAGCACTTCCTCTCTCACAAACAAAGACAGGAAGTGAACGAGAGAAGCCAACCACAAATGAGCAGCATCAGTCTACAGTCTGAACGGTGAGTTTACAGTCTAAACAGGTGAGTTTACAGTCTGAATGGGTGAGTCTACAGTCTGAATGGGTGAGTCTACAGTCTGAACAGGCGAGTTTACAGTCTGAACGGTGAGTTTACAGTCTGAACGGTGAGTTTACAGTCTGAACGGTGAGTTTACAGTCTGAACGGTGAGTTTACAGTCTTAACAGGTGAGTCTACAGTCTGAATGGGTGAGTCTACAGTCTGAATGGGTGAGTTTACAGTCTGAATGGGTGAGTTTACAGTCTGAATGGGTGAGTTTACAGTCTGAACAGGCGAGTTTACAGTCTAAACAGGTGAGTTTACAGTCTGAACAGGCGAGTCTACAGTCTGAACCGGCGAGTTTACAGTCAGAACAGGCGAGTTTACAGTCTGAACAGGTGAGTTTACAGTCTGAACAGGCGAGTTTTACGTCTGAACAGGCGAGTTTACAGTCTGAACAGGCGAGTTTACAGTCTGACGTGTAAGGTTTCACCTGAAGCCAAACTTGTCCATGGACACAGACAGGTGTCTGGGCTGACTGAAGCACTTGTAGGTGTTGCGGTCGTCCATGGGGATGAGGTCGACATCACTGAAGACAAAACACTCGTAGTCGTACTCCTTCAGAGACTCTGTGTAGCCGATGTTCAGCAGCTTGGCTCGGTTAAACACCTCGTCTCCGTCCTGAGGGACAGACATAAAGGGTTAAAAACACAAGACATTAGAACCAGGGGCCAGGACCTGACCCGGGACGCTCCCTTTGTCGGTTCTGTGTAAAGTCGGTGTGTCACAGCTTTTCTTGGTTGAATTTGACCGACATCTGCTAGGTTTGCATTTCTTTTGTTGTTTCTAATGTTAATGAATTTGTTTAGTGAGCAGCCACTCTGCTGTCAGCTGACACTTCAATGTCTGTACCTAACATTATGGTCATTAAAACAGGCCCTGAATGCCTCACAGCTCAGGGGGATGAGCACAGGTTGTTTGTTCAGAGTCAATCTGATCTGAATGTCTTTGTTTGGACTGACAGAATGAGTTCACCTGAGTGTCTCCTTTCACTGTCTCACCTGAAAGCTGACATCCAAACGGCCCCGCCCCATCCTGCCTGCATCACTAACACACCTGATCAGGTGACCTCAGTGACTCTGGATGTTTTCCTGTTGGATATGAAACAGAGCAGAGTCTGCCTCCACCATTTGGCTGCACGCAGCAGTAAACACACCACAGGTTGCCAGGCAACCAACACCTGCGCTGAGCTCTCAGGTGTTAAGTTGTTTACTACCCGAAGGGCTGACAGAGCGGCTGTCTTGACACGTTTAACAAGCCGCTGAATAGAGAGAGCAGGCAAACATAATGACTTTAAAACATCCACACACAGTTGCCTGACATCCACCCAGGACCTGAAATCCAGTTTCCCTCCATTATCTACCAACAGCTGTCTACATCCATGTACCGATGTGGTGGTGGTGTTGTCTGAAAGTCAAAGATATTCTTACACAAAATGAATGAACTGTTCGTCTGGACGAGCCGAGATGGCTGCAGACAAAATCTTCTTAATTTGTGGATGAAGTTTTTCTTCCTTATGATTTTCCACCATATAAATAAAAGTGAATTTAATTGATCTGGACAGGCAGGAAGTGTAACTCTGATCTACAATTTGTTCAACCTTTTCTTATCTTAGACATGGAAATTAGTTCAAACTCGTCAAGGAACAGAGTTCAGTGTTCTGTAGTAAAGTGAAATATTACCATAGATCTTTGATTAAATTTATGAACATAGATTTTCAGGTCTGATGTTTGGACAGTCAACAGCTTTCATGAGGGGAAGGTGTGTCATAATTAATTAATTGACCTTATCCGTGTTGTACAGACGTTTTGTAAGACCAGATTCATTAGGTTTGATGACCTGAACCTGAACTTACTTAAAATTTAAGTTTGAAGTTTGAAGTTGCACACACAGGTTAACACAGATCAGGTCACATGTTGGTGTCACATGATCAACATTTTAAAATGGCGTGCTTTGTAGAAAAAGACAGAAAAAAAGAAGCAACAAGCTGAATTACCAGTGAAGCCCCCTCTGACAGCGCCAGCTGCTATTGGCCGAGACCAAGCAGGGGGCGGGTGTCAACGTCTCCAGCGACCACAGCCATTGGTCAGAATTGCCTGACATGCAGAGGGGAGGGGGTGGTGGTGGTGTGAGTGAGGAAGTAAAGGAGGAAGATGAGGAAGAGGAGAAAGGACACAGACAGGAGAAAGAACAACAACTGTGAGTCAAACAAACCACAGAAGAAGAAGAAGAAGAAGCAGCAGCAGCAGAAGAAGAGGCAGCAGAGGTCACAGTCAGTGAACATGCAAATCTTTATTGACACAATCAAACAATATTTAATGTCAAAATGTCGTCTAACCCTAACCCAGGACACATCCTCCCACCTGTGTTGTCACCTGTCCTCCCACCTGTGTTGTCACCTGTCCTCCCACCTGTGTTGTCACCTGTCCTCCCACCTGTGTTGTCACCTGTCCTCCTGTCTCCATGTTTGGGTATTTTCGGGTGTTCTTCACTTGCTAAAGTAGCTAACTGCTAATTAACTGCTGCTAACTGAATCTAATGCTAACAGAACCGGGCCGGACTGGACTTGCTGTCAGAGCGTCGCTCTGAATGAGTTACTGAATGAGTAAGTGTGTGTTTGCTTTCAGATAAGACTAGGACACAATGACACACACCCTGTCTTTATTTGGTTTTCTTCCTATCGAAACATTCCAGGATATTTCCAGGACCTTTTCAATGATGCACCTTGAGTTCAAACAGTCATGATAGAGTGTGATCAGCTTTGAAGTCTTTGTGTGGTTGCATCGTGCTGTGTCTCTTTAACACACAGTGACCTCACAGATAACGTATAGACCTACGGACAAACACAGACTGTACAATAACTACCAACAGTTAGCTTAGCATAAAGAAAGTACTCCAGTTTGTGTAGCCGTATGACCTCACAGCGTACCTGGTTGATGACGTAGACTCCGTAGTCGAGCTGCTGCCTCTGCAGGATCGGGTGGAGGTAGTGCAGCCAGTATTTGAGGTGCTCGTCTCGTTTCCTGAACGGAATGATGATGGCGACCTTTTGCTGCGCCTCGCAGTCCTCCGGCGTGAAGCGTCCACCCGGGCGGAGCTTCACATTGTCTTTCTTGATCTGCTCCAGACTCACCGGGACATTAAACTCCACCCGCAGGGGACCCACTGAGACACACAGATACACAAATCAAGCACACTCCTGAAAGCAACGGGACCAGGGGACTGAAAATGAGGACACAACCAGAACCACAGGTAGACCCGTGCTGTCTTGACACACAGCACACAGTCAGCTGACTCACGGTCTCGGGGGGGGGGGGGGGGGGGGGCTGAGGACCTGATGTTCTGGTTCTGGGGGTTCTGGAGGTCACAGCTAAGACAACATGGGCTGATAATAAACAGACACTCTACATAGTGTCAGCCCAGGACACTCAAACAGATCAGGACCAGAACAAAGACCAAAAGCATGTACACCCACACCTGTAGGCTCCGCCCCTCAGTGTTTCAAAAAGGAAGTGACCTCAAAGCTCAGGTCTGATCTGGGTCAGAACTGAAGTGAAGACCAGTCCAACATGTGTCAGGCTGGTTCTGGTTTATTAAAGTACAGAGAAACAGAACCACCCAGAACATCTAACAACAGAACAGAACCAAAGATCTACCTCTAACCAGACAGGCAGGTTCTTCAGGTGTGTCTGTAGTTAAGTACAGTCCAACTGTCATCATCAGAGAACATGAGAGTCTGTCTGTCTGTCACTGTCTCTCTGTCACTGTCTCTTTCTGTCTGTCTGTCACTGTCTCTCTGTCTGTCTCTCTCTCTGCCTATCTGTCTGTCACTGTCTGTCTGTCACTGTCTCTCTGTCTGTCACTGTCTCTGTCTGCCTGTCTGTCTGTCACTGTCTCTCTGTCTGTCTGTCACTGTCTCTCTGTCCTCTGGTGGTTGGTTCAGGCCGGAGTCCTGTCTGTGTCTTACCGAGCAGAGGTGATGTTTCCGGGCACTTGTCCAGCCTCTTGTCGGGCTCTCCAGCCTTCTTCGTGCCCGGAGGTCTGGGCTCTTCTTTGGTCTTCTGCTTCGGGACATCTGACTGCTTCACCTCCTCTACCTTTTTATTGGGGATGAAGGCGGTGTTTCTGAGCTGGTTCTGTTGGGTCCCATTGTTATGGGACTGCTGGTTCTGGACGAAGGCGAACCGGATGTCCAAGGAGCGGACGTAGAAGACGATGGTGACGGAGATATGGAGGAAGCAGAGCAGCACCACGAGCTTACAAGTTCGGTGTAGCAGGTTAAAGTTTACGGAGGAGTCTCCGGCCATCCCGGCTGACGGCTTCACCAACTGGGCCGAGTATTTAGGATCCACCGGGGGTTCTGGAGACCAGGACGGGTTCTTACCAAGGCGGAAAAGTACCGTGTGACCGCCTGTTAGCTGCTGCCTTCAGGCTCCATGTTGGGGCAAAGTTGTCTGGAAAGTTTGAAAGTTTCGGACTCGGAGGTTTGGTCAATGTTCCAACTAAAGAAGTCGAACCAGAACCGGAAGTGTGTTTAAAGTATGACCTCCGATAGTTAGCTGTTAGCTCCGTTAGCTTTAAAGTGACGTTTACGGTGCGCGCTAACAGCTAACAGCCTCCGTGTCAGCAGACTAAAACAAACACACCGGAAGTCACGAGAACTACTTTTAAATTATAAAAAATAAAATGTCACCAACGGAAGAAGAGCTGCCCAACCCAGCCGAGCGGAGGCGGCGGAGAAACTCGACAAACTTAACGGACCGAACTGACACCGAGCCAAGACAACAAGGTGACGAAATGAACCGGTACACTTCCGGTTTCCATTTCAAAAATAAAATGTATAAAGTGGCGATGAACGTAATATGAGGACAGTCTGCGAGACGTCACAGAGACTACGTCCAGGTTTTAGACAGTCTGCGGGGACGTCACAGAGACTACGTCCAGGTTTTAGACAGTCTGCGAGACGTCACAGAGACTACGTCCAGGTTTTAGACAGTCTGCGGGGACGTCACAGAGACTACGTCCAGGTTTTAGACAGTCTGCGAGACGTCATAGAGACTACGTCCAGGTTTTAGACAGTCTGCGAGACGTCACAGAGACTACGTCCAGGTTTTAGACAGTCTGCGGGGACGTCACAGAGACTACGTCCAGGTTTTAGACAGTCTGCGAGACGTCACAGAGACTACGTCCAGGTTTTAGACAGTCTGCGGGGACGTCACAAGATTGACACAATCAAACAATATTTAATGTCAAAATGTCGTCTAACCCTAACCCAGGACACATCCTCCTGGACTACGTCCAGGTTTTAGACAGTCTGCGGGGACGTCACAGAGACTACGTCCAGGTTTTAGACAGTCTGCGAGACGTCACAGAGACTACGTCCAGGTTTTAGACAGTCTGCGGGGACGTCACAGAGACTACGTCCAGGTTTTAGACAGTCTGCGGAGATGAGAGAATTTTATATTTTAAAGTAACTTAACATTATAGATGTATGCCGTCTGTCTGTGGAGTTATATATGTTTATAATTCTTTGTTTATTTCAAAGTAAAAGGTGTATTAACAGTAAAAATATAAAAACATGACGTCATATTTAACGTTCTTCACTAATAGTCCCGCATCAAGTGTCACACTTTTATTTTGAAGGCGTAAACACGTACTTCCGGGGTGTATCCGTGTAGCGTGAATCAGCTGTTGGAGCCGCTCAGGAAGGGGCGTGGCTTCCCCCAGGTGTCAGTCTTTAATGACAGGTTCCTACACAAAGGTGAGTGGATGACAGAATTGTCATTCAGCATCTACAATTTAATTTAAATTGTTTTTTGTTTTTACGATTATTACGATTAATACGATTAATATTTTGTATCTATTTTCTTCATCCTGACAAATTTCACTTTCTATTCGGAAAGATCTTAGCACAGTTTTAATTTAAATACGGCTTAGTTTAACGTGTTTTACTCTAGTATATGTTAACTTTAATGCTTACTGTGTGTTTATTGTGTCTCATGCTGCTATTGGAATCTTGAATTTCTGTCTGGATCAATAAAATGTCTGTCCAATCAGCTGGTCCACCAGTCAGCTGACTCACTCACTGACGTTTCATCAGTTCCTGTTCAAATGTTGATTATTTAGAGTGATTGATGAGACAAACACACACACACAAACACACCCTGCATTATGTAAGCACACTGTCCATGTTGTGTTTATATCATTTTGTTTATAAATATGTGTATAAATCTATTTTGTTTATACTATATTGTGTTTATAATGTTATGAATAAATGTACTGTTTTTCAGGGTCAGACTGAGAAGGTCAAACTGAAGCTGAGACGCCATCCTGTGGTGGAAATTCAACAATCTGTCAGACTTCGTTTTTCTTGTTTCATATTTTCAGAATAAAAGTTTCTTGTTCACGAGTTTTCAGCCTCATCAGTTTTTCCTCCTCAGCGAATGTCATGGAGACAGTTCAGCTGTCCACCATGTTTTCCTCTGGTTCTGTCTCAGTCTGAACAGCAAGTGTGTGTGTGTTGTATACTGCATGTAGTATGTTGTGTTGTAAAATGTGAAGAAGAAAACATGTTTTTGTGTTTGTAAATATAAAATCTGACAGTCTGATCTGTAAATCGGATCTGTCTGTAAAAACTGGGAGAGCTCTGATTAGTTATTAAACATTAAATTAAGTGTTTTTAATCAGCTGACTTGTTCATGGCAGACGTTGTGTAGGAGCCAGATAGTCTTGTCAGTGTCAGTATTCTGGGTTTGATTTATTTGGTCTGGTTGCCACGGTGATGTTTGGTTTGGGTCACATGGGTGCCAGCTGATGAGGGCTACAGGTTATATTAGAATCACCTGCACTGAGGAGGAGAGGGGCAGGTTAGGTGGCCGTAATTTTTGTTGATCGCAGTTTTGTTCAATAGCCGCTTTTTTGTTCAACCGGAAACTTCAGCAATGTTTTTTCATACGTGCCAGCTGATGAGGGCTACAGGTTATATTAGAATCACCTGCACTGAGGAGGAGAGGGGCAGGTTAGGTGGCCGTAATTTTTGTTGATCGCAGTTTTGTTCAATAGCCGCTTTTTTGTTCAACCGGAAACTTCAGCAATGTTTTTTCATTAAACACGTTAAAACTCACCTGGACTCGCCGAGCTTCTCTGAACGTCAGCGCGTCATACAAATATACAGGACCTAACGCTAGCCTCTCTAGCGACTTTAAGGATTTGGAAAGCCGCAATATTCGTCAACAAAAAAGGCATCGATAAAAGCGGTTGCTCGTAGCGCAAAGGAATCCGTGAGACGCACAGTAAGAGTCAGCGGTGCCAAACAAAGTAAGACAAAGCGCCACGCCACACATCTGTTATGGCGGACAGGTAAACTCACCTGTTCGTGTATGTGTGTGGAGAAGGTATCCGGATTGCATTGAAGTGTCTCCGCTTGGAACATGAATGAAGGAATGCTGGTCGGATATGTTTGCTCTGTGCTCTGAATGGCGTATGCACTTTGTCGCTCGTATGCAAAGCTTTGTGATGTTTTAAGGAGGAATGATGATGCTGGCTTGTTGAGATGAATTGTTTGGATATGTGGATTGTGGATGGATTTAAAGGTCACGGTTCACTTAAAACTGAATGAAAAGGGGTTAAAATGAGTCAAACAAATGACGCTGCCTCATGCTCTGACATGGTGTCTGGGAAAAGAAAGAGGAAACTCACTGAAAAGGCTCTGATGAATAAAATAGAAAATTTGCAAAATGAACGCAAACACGCTGTTGATAAAATGAAAGGCTTGATACCAAGAATGAAAGGGCTCATGAAACAAAAGGGAAATGAGTCTCAGGTGAAACAATGTTTGGGGAATTTAAACATACTGTGTGAAAATGCCACAACTGCACACAATGAACTGTTGCCTCTACTGCCTGAGGATGAACTCCTTAAGCAAAAGGAATGGTTTTCAAGCGTCATGAATTACAGCAATACATTTCAAAAGGACACTCAATGGATTGTTGAAACTGGACAAAACCCTCATGAGCAACAGGTTTCACTTGAAATGCCATTGTACTCTGTGGAAATGAATAAAGCAAATCAAATTGAGGACGAAATCAACCCATGTGACAGTGTTTCAAATGTTGAAAGCCAGAAAACATATCAGTCTCAATGTTCTTCAACTTCTTTTGCACGTTTAAAGGCAGAAGCTGAGCTTGCAGCTTTAACTACGAAGCACAAACTATTAAAGGATAAGCATGCTTTGGAAGAAGAGGAGCAACGACTGCGCAAAAAGAGAGAAGAGCTCGAAATGAACACCGAAATTGCAGAAAAAACGGCAAAACTTGAAATTCTTAAGATAAAAAGCATGACAAGTGAGAAAAGGACGCCAAAGGTCTCGGATGGAATGGAATGAAATCCTATTTGGAAAAAGCACAAGTTAAAGGGTTACTGAATGTCAATGCAGATGAATTAATTCCTAAACAAACTGAAATGATGAAAATGAAAAACAAAACCAAATGCAATTTCGTATGGACCCATTCAACACACAAGATTTACATGGACAACCAGGTTTTATCACAGTGGACCTGGAAGCCAGAAATGACGTTCTTGGCATCATGAGGAAACAAAATGAAATAACAACGTTGTTAATGCAACAGCAATGCCTATCAGCTCTACCTAAGAGAGAGATCCCAATTTATGACGGTGATCCATTGAAATATCACACATTCATTAAAGCCTTTGAGAATGGAGTTGAGAGGAATACAACTAATAACTGTGATCGTTTATACTTCCTGGAACAACACACAAAAGGTCAGGCCAAAGAGCTTGTGAGAAGCTGTCAACACATGAATCCAGAACAAGGATATGCAAAAGCAAAAACTTTATTAAAGGATCAGTTTGGGAATGGACAAAAGATCGCCTCTGCTTACATGGACAAAGCCCTCTCATAGGAGTCAGTCAATCGTGCCAGCAGGGGGCGATTACATTATTACATGTTTCAAGTGTTCAGAGCTTCCAGCATGTTGTCGTGTAGTTAGATGCTGTTGTGTGTTTAACAGGTAGAAATAAATGTTCAGTCGGTGAATTTAAGATTTTATTTGATTCATAAATATATATAAAAAAATCTGCAAACTTGATGAAACCATGACTGTCCCTCAATCAGCTGATTTACTACCCGTCAGCTGACCTCGTCTCACCCTCACTAAAGATGGATGATCAGAAGAGTTTGGGCAGCTGTCTGAGGTGGCTCAGGTCCAGGATGTTTCCCACCGACCCCTCCGTCTGACGGCCGCTCGCCCTCACTAAAGATGGCCGTCTGCTGGAGCAGTTCTCCTTGTCGGCACCTGCCCGACAACCGCTGCATTTTGGGCCGCAGGTCGCGGATCAGCTGACTCTGGGGGAGGAATTTGGCGTTCTGAGCTTCACTGAGTGGCTGGTGAGTGTCCTCCTCCTCCTCCTCGATCAGGCCGTACCTCCTCATGTGCTTCCTAGTGGCCAGAGACATGTTGCTAGGTGACAGCAGAGTCATTGGAGGAGGCGCGGCCTGGCTGAGGGGCGTGTCCTCCTACAGACAGCCTGCTGAGCTGAGAGTCGCTCAGGTAACGAAGCGCGATGGCATTCGCCACCAGCCTCCAGCAGCATCTGAACCTGGACACATCACATGACAACCCCTGAAACCACGGCAACTTACATGTGGAGCCAGCAGGGGGCGACAGCAGCCAGCAGGGGGTGACGTGCGGCCAGCAGGGGGCGACAGCAGCCAGCAGAGGGCGATGTGCGGCCAGCGGCTAGACACCTGAACCAGCTACCTGGTACCTGCTACCAACCAGGACACAGACCAGGTAACACAGACGTGCTAACACACTGACCAGTTCACAGATTCACAGTTTGGACTGGTTCATCGTGGTCATCGTGTTTGTGTGTTTTGCAGGTGGACCTTCAGTTTCTGGATCAGGTGATCTCACATGGTGCTGATCCAAACAGCTCAGACAGATACGGACAGACCATCCTGCACGAGGTCCACATTTATTCTACACACTGTCCAGGACTGATCCTGTCCAGTACTGACCCTTTCCAGTACTGACCTGTGTGTGTGTGTGTGTGTGTGTGTGTGTGTGTGTGTGTCTGTCTGTCGATCTCCAGGGCGTGGAGTGTGGATGTGATGCGGTTCTTTCTGGACCTGGGATCAGACCTCAACCAGCCAGACCAGTTTGGAGTAACAGCACTTCATGTGGCCTCAGCACTGGACTACCAGGACATGGTCCAGTTCCTGCTGGATCGAGAAGGTATTTGTGGTGTTCAGGAGAGTCTGACATGTTGTGGTTCTGACCAAGATTCGGTCCATAGCTGCTCTCATACTCTCTCATAACTGTGTATCTGTAGAGATGTCATGCTCCGACAGCAGCCAGCAGGGGGCGACAGCAGCCAGCAGGGGGCGACGTGCGGCTAGACACCTGAACCAGATATTACCGAACCACTTCAGACAGCTGGCTGCTACCAACCAGGACACAGACCAGGTAACACAGACGTGCTAACACACTGACCAGTTCACAGAGGGCAACAAACCCTAATACTAACCCTGTAATGACCTCTGATGCCTGTAGAGGGTGCTGTCATGTTCACATGCTGTCTGTAATGACCTCTGCTGCCTGTAGAGGGCGCTGTCATGTTCACATGCTGTCTGTAATGACCTCTGCTGCCTGTAGAGGGTGCTGTCATGTTCACATGCTGTCTGTAATGACCTCTGCTGCCTGTAGAGGGCGCTGTCATGTTCATATGCTGTGTGATATGAACACAGCTGGTTGGTAGCAGCCAGCTGTCTGAAGTGGTTCGGTAATATCTGGTTCAGGTGTCATTACACACAGCATAGAGGGTGCTGTCATGTTCATATGCTGTGTGTAATGACCTCTGCTGCCTGTAGAGGGCGCTGTCATGTTCATATGCTGTCTGTAATGACCTCTGCTGCCTGTGGAGGGCGCTGTCATGTTCATATGCTGTCTGTAATGACCTCTGCAGCCCGTAGAGGGCGCTGTCATGTTCATATGCTGTCTGTAATGACCTCTGCAGCCCGTAGAGGGTGCTGTCATGTTCAAATGCTGTCTGTAATGACCTCTGCTGCCCGTAGAGGGTGCTGTCATGTTCAAATGCTGTCTGTAATGACCTCTGCAGCCCGTAGAGGGCGCTGTCATGTTCATATGCTGTGTGTAATGGCCTTCGTGCTGTAATGACCTCTGCTGCCTGTAGAGGGTGCTGTCATGTTCACATGCTGTCTGTAATGACCTCTGCTGCCTGTAGAGGGCGCTGTCATGTTCACATGCTGTCTGTAATGACCTCTGCTGCCTGTAGAGGGCGCTGTCATGTTCATATGCTGTGTGATATGAACACAGCTGGTTGGTAGCAGCCAGCTGTCTGAAGTGGTTCGGTAATATCTGGTTCAGGTGTCATTACACACAGCATAGAGGGTGCTGTCATGTTCACATGCTGTGTGTAATGACCTCTGCTGCCTGTAGAGGGTGCTGTTATGTTCACATGCTGTCTGTAATGACCTCTGCTGCCTGTAGAGCGTGCTGTTATGTTCACATGCTGTCTGTAATGACCTCTGCAGCCCGTAGAGGGTGCTGTCATGTTCATATGCTGTCTGTAATGACCTCTGCTGCCCGTAGAGCGACCTCTGCAGCACGTAGAGCGGGCGCTGTCATGTTCATATGCTGTCTGTAATGACCTCTGCTGCCTGTAGAGGGTGCTGTCATGTACACATGCTGTCTGTAATGACCTCTGCTGCCTGTAGAGGGTGCTGTCATGTACACATGCTGTCTGTAATGACCTCTGCTGCCTGTAGAGGGCGCTGTCATGTTCATATGCTGTGTGATATGAACACAGCTGGTTGGTAGCAGCCAGCTGTCTGAAGTGGTTCGGTAATATCTGGTTCAGGTGTCATTACACACAGCATAGAGGGTGCTGTCATGTTCATATGCTGTGTGTAATGACCTCTGCTGCCTGTAGAGGGCGCTGTCATGTTCATATGCTGTCTGTAATGACCTCTGCAGCCCGTAGAGGGCGCTGTCATGTTCATATGCTGTCTGTAATGACCTCTGCTGCCTGTAGAGGGTGCTGTCATGTTCACATGCTGTGTGTAATGACCTCTGCAGCACGTAGAGCGGGCGCTGTCATGTTCACATGCTGTCTGTAATGACCTCTGCAGCACGTAGAGCGGGCGCTGTCATGTTCACATGCTGTCTGTAATGACCTCTGCAGCCCGTAGAGGGCGCTGTCATGTTCATATGCTGTCTGTAATGACCTCTGCTGCCTGTAGAGGGTGCTGTCATGTTCATATGCTGTGTGTAATGGCCTACGTGCTGTAATGACCTCTGCTGCCTGTAGAGGGTGCTGTCATGTTCACATGCTGTCTGTAATGACCTCTGCTGACTGTAGAGGGTTAGGGAAGGGGAAATTCTCCCTCCGAAAAGGGAAGGAGGGTGCACTGTCCACCCATCCCGCGGACCTCCCGTAATCCCAGTCCCGTCTCTCGTCCCGGGGTCGCTGTCTCTTCCGGCGTCCGTAACGGACCTCCGTCCACCGGTCCATGCTTCCAAGCTCCAAAGAAAAATCGCTTCCGTAGAAGGAAAAAAGCAGTGTAAAAAAATTCTAAAATAGTAAAAAGTAAAACAAGAGAGTCTCTTGAAATTAAGAGATATATATTTTTTTATTATTTTTTACAAACTAAAATACAACGTTTCGAGTCTAAATGCTCTTCTTCAGGTAAAAATAATAATAATAATCCAAAACCTCTCTTCACAGTTATTGACCGTGTGAGGTTTGAGGGAGAACTGAGCTCTCCCTCGCCCCTCTCCCTTATATACAGGACCGGACTCCGCCCCTTTTGGCTTTGATCCAGCCTCCGGTAAATTCCCGTAATCTCCGGAATACACTGCTTTTAACCATTTTTAACTATGTACAATGAATTATATACATTTTTAACTATTTACAATGATTTTTTAACTATTTACAATAAATTATACTTATTCTTAACGTAATAAAATCTTGAAATTATAATGAAAATAAAGAAATGGAAAAGGATTGGGGTCTTTATAAGAGGGTTTTTTGTTTTTTGTGTGAAGTGGATCACTGCGTCCCGGTGGGGGATTGAACCTCCGCCGCCCGGGCGGTAGTCCTGGTGCAAACCCCGAAGCCACGAGCGTAGTGGGTGGAGAGTCTGGAGGGGACCTACAGGTATTAGTAAAAACCTTTTATAATTTTGGCACTTCAAGATATAAAAATATAAAAGCATGCTGGATATAAATAATAAATAAGTGTTGTGATAAAAAGGTAATAAAAGACTAGAATGTGCAGCATGCAAGAATAAGGTGCCCTCCTCTCTATAGTGCTGTGGGCGGGATTTGAACCATGGGTTCCTGGTTGGAGGGTCATGGAGTGTGCCGCTAGGCCATTAGTTCTGGGTCGTCCTGTAGTTAATGTTGTAGTGTCCGGGAAAAAAAAAAAAAAAAAAAAAAAAAAAAAAAATTTAAAGTAAAATAAAGTAAAGTAGATGTTATTTTAAGTGGGGGCGGGATTATTGATGTATGTTATTGTTGAGTCCGTGTGGAGTGGTTGTGCCTAATTTGTGAATCCAGATTTTTTCTGCTCTTTTCGTTGTTTAATTGTCCAGTTGTCATTATGTTCCAGTCCGGATATTATGAGGTGAGTGGAGGGGTGTGTTTGGA
>CM024791.1:26268932-26317921 GCA_014281875.1 Nibea albiflora | reverse complement strand
AAAGCCACCAAAGATGATTTTTTATTTTCTTTTTTTATGCTGAGGAACGAATTGATTCAGTTGCATACATTAGCATATATTAACTCCGCCTGTGTTAGTGAAGAGGGTCATTAAGGAAACAGGAAGTTAACTGAGTTTCATTTCTTTGTTTCTTCTGGCCGTCAGTCAGTCTGAATAAAAAGCTTGTTAACTGTTACTCAGATTCCAGCGCCGCGCATTGTCTGGCTTCATTATTCAACCTTTTGTCCGACTTTGACACGATAACAGCAACGCAGCTTTTCCCCTCAAACTTCAGCGTCCCCCAGGAAATAAAAAGAACGACAAACTTCAAGAAATAAAAAAGTGGATGTTGAAGAGTTTTTACAGCATCGTGCAGCTTTCATTTAACGCCTCCGAGCGTGACTGAATTAAACCCAACACAATGAGTTCATCTTTATCTCTTTTATTCACGTTCATGTGGCTAAAACTAAAGAAATCATCGAGCTGTCGACGTCTTCTTAACAACACAAACACCTCGAAGTGTTGCCGTCCATGATAAAGCGTCAGGTCACGTTAAATATGAAACTAATGGACACAAACACGCGTGTGTGTGCCAGCTGCTCCAGGCGTGAGGAACCCTCATGTTGCATCTCTGCTGGTTTTGTTAAATCCTTAATAACATAATAAGATTCAGATTTTCATTAATCTGTCGATCTTTTCCTTCCAGGTGTCAGAAAGACTGAAGCAGCGTAAGTCAAAGCTCGTCTCTGAACGCGGTAAGACTCACTTCAGTCCTGCAGACTGTCTGAAGACATGAAGACAGAAGTGGATGAGGATGAGCGCTTATGAAAGATGGACGGACGGACGGACGTCGTCCTGTTTTCTGTCCCAGAGGACCAAAGAAAGCAGAGACGAGTTTGGACATTTATCTGAATAAACGTTGACGATTATGAAAATAGTTTAATATCTGCCAATAATCTGAACATGAAAACAGCTTCAGACAGATCGGAGCTCGTTAACAGAACAAAGATCCGTGATCTTCAAGATCATTTTAAATCTTTGAGATTTGCAGGTTGATTTCTGATAAATATAAATACGAACAGGTGCAGTCAGTTTTTTAGCTGAATGTGATAATTATGTGCGCAGCGTTGATCTCTAACAAACTGAGACTTCAGCTGAACAGAGCTCACCACAAATACAGAAAGAACTTTATCCACAAGATCAAATCCTGAATCAACCCAGAGTCTATTTTCAGAGGAGTGTGTGTGTGTGTGTGTGTGTGTGTGTGTGTGTGTGTGTGGTGGTGTGTGTGTGGTCGGTATCCGTCACCATCCAATTACATCTCCCGTCTCCTCTTTCATCCTGAGCTTGTTCCTTATTCTCTCCTTTCCTCTCTCTCTTTCCTTCCTTCCTCCTCTCCTCCTCCCTCGGAGGACTCGAGGTCGTCGGCCCGTTCGCCCTCCGAAACTCGACCCAGCCGCCCAGCAGCGCGCCCGCCCCTCTCGTTACATCCATTAGCAGGTCCCCGGGGAGGGATCACGACCTTCGCTCCGGACAGGTAATGAGAGTTGTCGAGAAGTTGAGGCGGTGGGAGGGCGGGGCTCGCGTCCAGCTCACCTGTCGGCAGGTGGACGGCGGGGCGGAGGACATCCTAGACCTCCGTTATCTAATCTGTTGTCTCCTAATGAGTCATTGAGACGTCTGTCCCCTGTACGCGAGCCAAAGGGGGGCTGTTGAAGTCTTTGTGTCTCTGAGACTAATTACATGGCGGTCGTTTAGTGCGGGACAAGGCCGGGCTTCAGGTGGGAAAGTGATCCGGCGGCGGGAAAGTGTTTGGGGCGTCCGCGGCGGAGGCCGGCGGCTCCGGTTTCCTGTGAATCCCCCTGAAACAGAGCGTCCTTGTTCTGGAGCTCAGGTGGGAGGAGAGCAGGGGTCGTTTGATCCGGCACATTCCTCCTCCCGTTTCTTCTTCCTATCTTCTGTCTTCTCAGGATTATAAGGAGGAGCGCCGAGCGTCTTAAGGGTTTAAATCGGCTGTAGATCGCTCGCTGCGGCGCTGGAGATTGGATGGCGAGGACGCAGACAATCGCTCCTCTCAGGACTCATTTTCCTCCTTTAACCTCCGAGAGAGGAGAGAGCTTCTGATGAACACCACACATTAGATCAGACCATCACGGCTTTATTGACAGTTTGATTTATAGGCCTGACGAGAAGTTTCATGATCAGACTCTGCTCGCTCACTAACTGCATTTGTACTGAATTCAAATTTAAATCTTTGTTGTGGTGTGTGTGTGTGTGTGTGGTGTTACACCTGTTGAACTGAATCGTTTCACCTGCACTGACTGTCGCTCGTCTCATTTGCGTATTTTCATCCAGACATCAGCGTTGGTCCGTGTGCTCTCTGTCTGACCTCCACCTTCTCCATCACGTTTCATAATGCCGCTCGCTCCATCGGCTCCACGTCCGATCAGACGTTAAAGGTGTGTCGACTTCTCTTCTTCCCAGCGTGCCTCCGTCCTCCGCCGAGGCCTTTAGATCCAAACTTGGACCTCCTCAGTTCACGGTAACGTAACGACGAATAAAAAGAAGTCCAGCTGTCTAAAACGGGTCCGATAACTTAAAGTACGTGTTCCGTATGACGCCGCCCTGACTTACACACTCTGAAAGGTCTGCTGAGTTTTTTCCCTCCATCTTGTCTTGAAGGTCTCCATCCTGATTCAGGCTGATGGATGAGCTCGTCCCTCCCACGTCCTCCGTCTTCCTGCGTCTCATATTAATTTTCTGTCTCTCTTCACTTACAGCTGACTAATGACGGCAAACTGCCAACATTATCTAACTAAAGACTCTGCTCGGCTGGCCAGATACAATAACTGTAGAGAGTCAAAAAGATAAAATGTGGAGACACCGACGGCTCCGAGCTGACGGCAGCTGGACGCCCCGCGACCCGCTGACGTGACCTCTGACCTCCCCGAGGCGTCCGCAGGCTGTCAGGACAGACACTCACTGTGCTGATCTCAGAGCAGATTCATGTCTGTCAAAAGTGTCAGAGCGGACCGGAACCAGGCTGTTTGGACATGGGGACTTATGGAGACTGACTCACTTCTGGAACCAGAGCAGGACGTAGAATTTGTTCTGTTTGGAAACAAAATAACTCCTCACAAGTCAGAGTGTGTGTGTGTGTGTGTGTGTGTGTTTACATTACACACTAATTAAAGTCAAATTTGTTCAGTTTTAGCTTCAAATTGTTCTTTACAGAAAAGAACTGCGAGCTTGAAATCAATTAAATTGTGAAATGAACTCGTGCAGGTTGTAAAAACACGAGAAAGAGGCTGCGATGAAACTCAAAGCTGCTCCTGTCACGAGCTCCCTGAACTCTAAAAGAATCGTGTTTTGATTATTCGGCTTTACATAGAAGTGGTTTTCAACTTATACTGTGTGTACGTAACTGCACACACACACACACACACACAGTAACCTATTAGGCTTCTTCCTGTCGTCTCCCCGGTGTACGTGGCCAGGACTCGGCTCCTGCGGGAGGGAAAATGAATAATAAATCGGATCTCAAAGTAGAAGGAAATTATACCACATTATGCCCATAGTGTGTCCACTCTAATGGCATGTGGCCCATTTTAATAGCTGGACCAGCCCACTGAAGTGCTGCCAGCCTCCCCCAGTCACACACACACACACACACACACACACACGCCCCCCCAGAGTGGCTGTAAAGCTCCCAGCGAGCCGTATGCCAGATTTATGGTTCACATTTAGTTTCTGCCCGCCACAGCAGAAAGCGAGCGAGCTCCGCCGGATCTGGTACGGTAAGTCTCCCCAAACAAGCTGTCCCACCGCCGGTGAAGCACGGAGCAGCCACTGGCACCTCTGCTGGAGGAGGCAGCAGGAGGAGGAGCAGCAGGAGGAGATGGAGGAGCAGGAGGAGGTTCACTAATGTCCAGAATAGAGCTCATCCTTCATTGATATATTCTGTTCTTGTTTGTCTCAGTGAGGCTGTAAGGATGAAGCCATGTGGGGTTTGACATGAGGTCTGATGGAGCGTGCGCCTCCACCCTGTGAATATCTTTACTCCTCCATCTATAAAACATAACACACCTGCAGATATCAGTCCTGACCACTGTAGCGACCTTGGGCCCATTAAAACGGTCCAAGTCTACAAACCACAACTATGAATTTTTATTCCTGTTTATCTCACATACAAAAGCTCTGTGCAGTCACACACACACAACACACACACACACACACACACACCATCCAGCAGCCCTCGAGCTGTGCTGAACACGTCAGACGGGATCGATGCGAATAAGGACGGGACGTTGTTTGAAGATACAGTAAAGTGACTTCACGACGACGACGTTCTCACTGACGTCAAAGAAAAGCAGAGTGGCGTCAGGTCAGAGGTCGAAGCTGCTGGATAATTTACTCACTTCAGGAAGCGATTAAACTCAAAGACAGCCGTCACGCTGTGACTTCCAGAGATACGTGTTGTGTCTTTGTATTACAGTTTTCCTGAATTTCATGTTAAATATGTAAATGAGGCCATCTTACGTCTCATTATCTAATTAATCTAACACAGAATGTGGATTGAGACGACGTGTCATGGGAAGACAGTCTCTGAGACAGACGTTGTTTTGCTGAGACTTGCAGCCTCTCAGTTCACACTGCATGTTTCATTCTCGGACTAATAAGGTACCGTGAACAGGTTTCATGGCGTCTCTCCCTCCGGGAAGCAGAGCGGCTGTAAATGAGCTGTTGGGTTTCAGTTCTCTCGGGTTCTGGTGGACCGGACGGTTCAGTTTCAGCTGCAGCGGGCCGAGCGTCTTCGCGGCTGCCGTTTCGGGCTCAGTCCTCTTCATTTTACGGTCAAGTGGCAAGATCTGCTCAGTCATGAATGAGTTCATTACGGCGAGGATGGAGGCAGAAAGGAAGGGAGGAAGTGACTGAGCGATTACATGCATCCACCTTCCTCCGCCCGCACTCCCTGATTAAGATGCATCTGCTGCGTCCGCATCGCGCGCCGGCTGCTTGTGCATTCATCACATCAGTTTAATGAAGTGATCAGAGGCTGAGATCAGCCGCAGCGCAGAAATATTACTCCATTAGCCTTTCCCAGCTTCCTGCAGGAACAGGAAACACTGACCCGCGGCTCACGGTGTGCAGAGGAATATGAAGGAGGAGCGACCGCCTGTCCGACACAAACCTTCTTTTCTGAAGAAAAGGACGATCTTTCATCCGTGCACTTCAAACAGGAAGAGCAGAGTACGCCACCTCCACCTCCACCGCCGGCGCCGAGCCCGGCCTCCCGCTCTCGCGGCGATGATGTTAATAAACTGTCAGCGTGTGGCACTTTGTAATTGGGTTTGTGCCTTGTTTAACAAAGAGCGATTGGATAGTTAGAACGGAGAGCGGCAATCTATCCGCCTCTCCCGTGAAATGAGCCGAGTGTGTCATCCATGAATGTGTTATCCCGGAGGAGCGCTGTCTGTTATTCCTGGTAAATAAACCCGGTCGCCTCCCTGCACCTCCTCCACTCCTCCACCTCCTCCACCTCCTCCACCTCTCTCCTGACATCATAAAGTCTCTGTAATGCCGTCATAAACATGACACGTCTCATGCAGTAACCGTTTGCGCCGCTTCGTTCGGAACAAATGAGCCCGCGACGTTTATTTACGATGCTTCGTGATTTAGTGGCGGCGGTAAACCTGCAGAAGTCTCACAGGGACTCCACCACACCTGGAGCCCAACGCCAGGTGCCACAGGCGGAGGAGGCTGCTGACCGACACACCAACCTCAGACTGTTTTAGTCGTATGACGGTCTTGGATCACAGGAAACATGTTCCCGCAGACCTGCTGGAGCTTCAGCACATAAATATTCTTCAGGAAACTGACCCCCCCCCCCCCTCAGGCCTCCAACACTTCAGACACAGTCCGGCTCTGCTCTAAGTCCCGTATCATCCAATACCTGACTGCAGCTCTGACCGCTCTTCAGAGGCCACGTGACTCCGGCAGTCAGAACCTCCCTGCGGCCACTTCCTGCTGTGATAAAGCCATCACCACCCACCGCCTCCTCCTTCCTGCCTCAACCCCCCGCCGCCACCACCGGTGGACACGCTAACCCAGCGAGGGGGTGATGGGAGCCGGTTGGCAGCAGGTGACAGCAGAGAGAGTTTCCCCCCGCAGGTGACACCTCAGCCCCGAAGCAACTGACGCCTCCTTATCACTGCTGACAACGGAGGAAAGCGATGAACGGTTCTCCCTCTCTGAATCTGCAGTTTTTCACCATTTATACGCTGACCGAGTTCCTCTAAGAATACACTCCGTAGGCGTCACCAAGGGGGGGAAATAATAAAACATCATCTTCACACTTTTTTGCATGCAAGTTGGTACAATAACGGCAGCGCGATGGCTTTTGGACGAGACGGAAACCGAGCTGGCATCGTGGGCCGGTGTCAGGCCAGTGTCAGCTGGCAGGAAGCGGTGCCGGGGGAGGAGGGAAGATAGAAAGATGAGGAGGAAGAGGAGGTGGGGGTTTGACAGATGTCAGTGATAGTTTCTTGTACAGAACGTAGGTGACAGCCAGCAGAGCCGAGCGGTCTGCAGCGCTGACAGCCGCCAGCTTCTCGAGGAAAAGAACGAACGAAGATATTCTGCTGCCAGGCTCGTCGAGGCGCTCGGCCTCAGAGCGGCGACGGCCTCGACAACCTCACTGCTGACAGGCCGCTGTCTAAAGACGGTGGTGTGTTGTTTCTGCTGTAATGTGGGGAAGCCCGATCCTGACAGAGGCCCATGAATGGAGAAAAGTTAGCTCTGATAGTAGCTCAGAAGTTTGACATCAGAACTTTGTGACCTCGCAAGTCTGACTTTTGAATTTTCAGTCATTTAATAATAAACTAGCTATCGGTTCTGATTGCACCAACACTGCTCTGAGCTCGCAGCCCCGGCTAACAACTGAGCTAACAGCAGCTGCAGTTGGCAGCAGTTTACTTCACTGTCCATCAGGACATTAAAAAAAAGGCTCTTCAGAAGGTGGTGGTGATCTTCCAGGTACGCCATCGTCATTGGATATCACTCTCTGGGTCTCGGGCAGGGAGGACGGACGAGGCGGCGAGGCGGCACAAAGAAACATCTGATGTTCTTTTTTATGAACAGGAGCTGATGTAAGAGTTGCATTGAATGGTGACATCGAGACACGCTGCCAAATAAACTTCAAAAAGAGGAGAAAAAAAATTCAATTATTTCTTCCTATTCCAAAAAAAAGAAGACGCCACCAATCAGAGTCCAAACGTCCATTTCCTTCCTCTTATCTGGGGCCGGGTCGCGATGTGTTCCAGCTACTCCTGGAGGACGGCAGGAAGGAGACCATGGAGCATCCTAAACAAATGTCCGAGCTCCGAGCACCTTCCGGGCTCAGGAGGAAAGAACCGCACAGTTTGACTCTTTGGTTCTGTCGCTGCAGATCCAAAGCTCCCTCAGACTTACAGTGAGGTCTGGGATTGGGACTGGGGTTTACTGTTAATCACCTCCTCCCCGCCGCTCCATCAGGATGAAGAGCTGAAAGAATGAATCAGATCTAAATCTTTATTTCTGTCTCAGATTTCCAGTCCGACGCAGCGCTCCACACAGCGAGACTCAACCCTCCGAGGACCGCGCCGCCCGCCTGGCAGCAATAACAGCAGAAAAACTAACTTGTTAAAAGTCTCGGCCATCACTCAGCCGCTCTGATAGACAAAAATCCATCTACAGTAAATACCAAGGGCGCCGCGAGACGACAGAAGACAGCAGCAGAGAGGACGACAGAACTTTAACTTCTTTTAGTGTCTGAATAAAACGCTCTGGATATTAAACCACAAACTCAACCAGTGTGATCATTCAAGTCCCTCCATATCTGAAGTGAAGCCAACACAGGAAAAAAAAGTGCAGTTCCTCTAACGTCCACTTGAGGCTGGTTCCACAAGTGAACCAGTCTCCATAAGTCCCCATGTTCAAATGTCCAAATATAAATAAACATGTTTGCAGCCTGGTACAAAAACAGTTTGTCTCTGTGTCCAGACGGGATCAGATTTTATCCACAATATATCTGCTGATGGTTAAAGCAGCCACGCAGGCTGCAGGCCTGGCTGTGCAGTGCTCTGCACACGGACGGGAAGACGTTAGAGTAGTTTCGGGGTCACGTGCGACCGTCCAGGTGATTGTTGGTTGTTCTGGGTGTTTGCCAAATGTTGCCGTGGCGTCTGCAGTGCACAGACTTGTTTTTGTCAGTGCTTAATTGCCTTAACAGAATTAAAAACTTTGCAGAATAAAAGCCTGTGGTCCTCGCTCCAGCGGGGAGAAGGTACGACGACACGTCTCAGGTTGAAAACATAGAACAGACTATAGCTATATTAATCTCCTGGGTTAATTATGTGTTTGCAGTTGTCAGAGGCAGACGTGCCCTTTCACAGTGACGGGCTCTAAACTGGAAAATAATGAACACAAAGCCTCCAAAGTAAGCTGACTCCTGCTCGGCTTTCACGAAGACGCAGCTCACAGAGCTCCTTTATATGCCCAAATCAAGGCCATCGCTCACACCTGGAGGAGGGCGTGGTCAAGCTGAGAGGAGCATCTGATAGGCGAGTCACAGACAGACCTGCAGTGAACTCAGATCATCAGGTAGACTCAGCTCACCTGGCCTCACCTGCTGAGCAGACGGTTTGATTTGTTTGCTTCATGAATCATTTTGTGATCGTTCACGCAGACTGCTTACTGCTGCTCCCGCGTGTTTTCACTGGGCTTTAATTAGTTTCTCTTTGAGTTTGTTAAAAATAAACATTGATATATTACATCTCATGTGTGGAAGTGAATATGAACTATTCCCTCAGCTCATTTGTCATTTCCTCAAAGTTGGTCCGACTTCACTAAAACTGATAAATTGCTAAAATGATGCAATGAAAGTTTTGTGAGTTTGAGTGCGTTTACATTTTTCTTAATTTTCTTCTGATTTATCGTCTGAAAAACGTAATTTTACCGTCAGGATGTACAGAAGTCGTGTGGCTTGTGAAAAATGAGTCCGATATTTACATCTTCAGCTGTGAGGCGAAAGAATCACTCATAATCTGAGCTCACTTCGACCACCAGAGATCAGCTACTGGCCTCCTGAAGGGGAGCTCTGCCTCAACTCTGTGATTTACAGAGTTTCCTGATGGACAGTGAAGTAAACTCTAGCTGCTGTTAGCTCATGTTAGCTCAGTCTGCCTGGACTGTGAGCTCAGAGCTCCGAGGGAGTTAGTGTTAAGAAAAAGAAGAAGAGGAAGAAGAAGAAGAAGAGGTTTCAGGCCCAGCAGTCAGCAGCTTCTATGGACATGATGGCAGAGGAGCAGAGAGTGAAGAGGACGCTGACGGAGGAAGCTAAGAAGAGAAAAGGAGAGAGTGAGCGAGCAAGAAGCTTCTACACTTCTGCTGCTTTGAGTCCATTAGTCTCTGCTGATAGCAGCTTCAGCAGTTTTCTCAAATCACCACATTTTATGACAAATAAACTGTCATCAGCTCATCCACGCCTTCGTCACCTCACGGCTCGTCTGCTGCAGCAGCATTCTGAGCTGACACCCTCAACAAACGACACAATGCATCCACCCACAACCAGCAGCCCAGCATCACTCTCGTCCTTCAAAGCCTCCGGTGACCTCCCACCTCACCGACACACTCCTACCTGTGCATGTACCTGCTGCCCCATCCGTCCACCTACGCCTCAGACACCTCGCCCTCACCCCGTCCTCTTCAAACCACGCTCACAACTCACCGATCTTCCAGTTTCTTGCCGTTTGTTTCATCCTGCCTCTGCGCTGAAGGTGTTCCCTGAATCTGTCTGTTTCCTACACAGTAAGCACAAATGTATGCTATTTGAAAACCACAACATGACCTGGTGACCCCTCCCATCGTGCTCAGGTGCGACCTCGGAGCCATCATTTGGCAGTGGCGGCTCTCGAGGGGCCCCCGGTGGCTCCTGCAGCAGCAGCAGAGCGTACGTGGAGCTCATCCAGCTCTGTCGCAAGCACTAATCCGCCATTCTTTCACTGAATGGAGCATTAGCATAAACGCTTGGCAGCAGGGAGGGGGCAATTGTATTCCAGAAAATCTGTGAGCCTCTGAACTGCGCATTGTTGAAATTCACCTGTTGCCTGGAGATGAGAATGGTCCATTCCCGTCGGGGTGGGTCCATTATGTAATGTACTGGACTTTTTGGCTCCTAAAGCTCGACACGGGAGGCTCGTCTGTTCGGGCAGGACGTCTGACGAGCGGGTACCAGGAGGAACGAGGCAGCTGTGCGTCCGGCCGCGTGGGTTAATTGATTTGTCGCCTGATGGCGGCTCACGAACAGCTGATCCAATCATCTCATTCTGAGGATTCTGCTGCTAACAGGCGATCTTCACCACGTTTCACATCCAAAACTTCTCTGCAGCTTCTACAACACCGACCAGGTGACTTACACTGAAACTGAACATGTGAACCTGTACACTGAAAACATGTGACCTGTACACTGAAACATGTGACCTGTACACTGAACCATCCAACCTCAAATGATGATTCTGATCTGTATGTGACTTTGGGATGGATGAGGGCGTTTTCAGGTCCAGGTCAGGAGTCAGTGTTGTGCCAGAACTGGAGCTGAGCAAGCAGGTGGGGCAATGTAACCGTTCTCTACAGCCTCGATGGACATTTGGACCCGCCGGGAGATGAGGAGGTTTCAGTCCCAGCAGTCAGCTACTCATGTTTGTTTAACAGCTGAACCAGACAGGAAATCAAACCAGGCTGCAAAATCAAAACAAAGAGCCAAAAGAGGCTTAAATGTTCCTCTGAATTCTCCGTGGTTTGATCACTTCTAGTCTTTTCATTGCTTCATTCAAACAGTCGTCTTAGAACTAATCTTGAAATTTTCACCGTGACTAGAAAGTCAAACATCTCTTAAGAGGTCAATAAGACTATCAAGCAGTTCCAGGTCATGCTAATGTGCTGTAAAAGGTCGTGATAAAAGGGACGATCGCATGCTAAAGTAGCTAACACAAGTCTTCTGAGATGTTCAACATGTTTGTTTGGCCTGAGGGGACACAGGACTGACGTGCATCTCCTCCATGTTTCTCCAGAATTTGATTTCCACAGTTTGTTGTTTTCATTTTTTATAAAATCTCTGCTATAAGATGATTAGCATTCAGAGCAGCTCCTTGCCCTCATGAATTCAAACTTCTAGACTAATGAAAGGAGTGAGGCTCCTCTGTATTGTTGAACCCCAAAGTCTTCACTTTCAAAAACCCCCTAATATGAGCTGAGAGCGGGGAGGCCGGGGAGGTTTTGTTCCGGGAAGCAGCTCCGGTGTGTCTCTAAAGCATCGAAGGCCAACCACTATCTTTTTGCAGAAGCGCGTCCATCAAATAATCCGTTTCTCTCCTTCATGTTTTGACTGTGGAAGCAGAAGAGATGAGCAGGAAGTCGGGGGGGATAAATCAGCACTCGTTCCCTTGGCCGTATGTGTCTGCATCTGCCCACAAGATGAAAATCCTTTTTATCACAATTTAGGGGCGAGTGGTGCAGTTATGAGAATTATAGCCAGCACTTCATGTAGACGTGTCGTTACTCAAAAGCGGCGGGACAGCCTCCAAGTAGGTCCATCTTTTATACACAGAGGGGAAATTGCATATTGATTGCAATCTGTGAGTGTATGTTTACTAGCATGGGTGTAGAAGTGTGAGAGGTTGGGAGGAGGAAGAGGAAGGAGACAGACAAACAGACGGTTAGACCGAGAGAAGTAATCCCCAACGTCCACTCAGAGTCAATATGTCATGTTCGTTAGCATTAAGAGAGCATCCAGTTCTTTGCTCTTTTCTCCAATCTGCCATCGTTACAGGCCACGTCCAGTTTTGCTGGAGCAGCTCTCACACTGTGAAATGTAAAGGAACACGTCTATTTTCTCATAAAACTTGTAAAATAAAGATTAGCATTAGCAAAGATTAGCATTTGAATCATCATTTAACTGATAACCAGAAATCTACATCACATCGTTGACCTACCCGACTTTTGCTAGGTGAAACATGGACGCCGCTTTGTGGCGACGAGTGCGCCAAAGAGTCGTAAGGGGGGGCTGAATTTTCCATGTATGAATTTACTAATTTCTCCACCATGGAAAGCTACAAAGACACCGTGAGTTCATTTTTTATCCACAAAAACACGTCACATAATCACCGTTGGTAAACAGTGAGATCTGCTTGGTTCTTACTTGGAGAGGAGAAGTGCGCTGAGGAGTCGGTGAGGAGGACTGACTACATTTTCTCTTCTTGTAGACAGACTAAATAACTGAAAACTAAAAATGTCTGTGAAACAACTCATCAGTACTAGAAAATAAGAGACTGTGGAGGATTGTTTTTCGTCTGGACACTGAAGTTGTAAAGTTGCGTTGTCAGGTCGCAACATTTCTTTCTTGCATCGAATTGTCGGCGAACGTTGGACTAACTTTTATTTATCGGCACATACGGTTTAAAGACGTCATCTTTTGATATTAGACGCTGTTTTTTTTTTTATTACTTGATGAAAAAGTAGCTATGTGCTGCATAGAAAACGGAGGATGCATGGGATGTTTGATTTAAAGTCCTGAGTGGTGACGTCTTTGGTTGATCCAAAAAGAAAGACCTGATGACGAGCGTCAACGAGGTGACGGAGGCTCAGTGACGTCGTGTTGGCCAGTTGACTAGCTACTGTGGCGACAACCAAACGTACGATGGAGCCTGTCTGTAGATGACGCGTTTCTTCAGTCAGCACTTGTTTGTTTTCGGTCAGTTCGTCCATAATAAGTTCACTTTTTAGATTTGTTACCGCTGACTCGGCTGAAACCGACGGAGACCATGCGGCACTTTATTCTCTTCGCTTTCGGTAAACATTTCAATTTGTGTCAAAGTTCCCCAAAGTTGAATTCAACGCGAGAAGCAAATTTACTTTGGCTGCTGATTGCGTTCGATTCCATTGAAACAAATTGATTTCTATCTGAAATACAAACGCGGCTTTTTACACTCGGGTGGAGAGAGAGAGAGAGACAGACAAAGAGAGAGAGATGCAGAGAGAGACAAGGAGGATGGATGATGGAGAGATGGAGTGGTTTGAGGGGGTGGACGAGTGGAGGAGTCTGTTTTCACTCTAATCTGTTTACTTTGCAATTTGTGTTTTCAGAGCGAGTCCATTCATTCTGCTTAACCTGACACTTCAGTCACCGACAGGAAGAGTGTGTGTGTGTGTGTGTGTGTGTGTGTGAGCAAGGGAGAGGGAGAGACGAATCTCATTTAAACCTCCCTTTTATTGAGATGTGTGTGCCTGCATCTATATACATGTGTGTGTGTGTAAGCTCATTTTGTCCTGTCTTATTGTAACTGTGTGTGTGTGTGTGTTTATTTATCTGTGTGTGTGTGTGGCAGACATCTCATTTGTGTCTTGTTTTATTGTAATTGCATGCGCTGTGTGTGTGTGTACACACATGCATGTGTGTGTGTGTGTGTGTCATGTGAGCATCCATTAGCAGTGCAGGGTCTGACTGTAATTATTCAGCAGTGAAGCCATTAGCTGAAGCAACAAACAACAGGCCGCCCTTCACATTATACTTCCTGTGTCCAAATCATTCACTCACTATAGAAACACATGAATACACAGAATATTTATTATGGCTACTATACAGGCTCAAATATTTACATCAGAGTATTATTGTGAGTTTGCTAACAGCCAATCATCAGCCAGCTCAGCAGCAGCAGCTAATCTTACTGACTAGTCCAGCAGCAGTCAGCCAGCTCGGCGTCTGTCTTTCAGCCTTTTATTTCACCAAGCTCTCACCAACCACTAAAAGTCAGTCCCAGATTTACTCTGCCAAATGCAAACCTCCTTCGCTAACGGACAGTGAGCAACGCAAGCTAACGTTAGCTTAGAAATGGAGTCTGCAAACGACCAGCGTGCGCTACAAATTGAATTATTTTGCCATTTGCAGGTTACTTAGATGGCTGGCAGACATATTAGCTAACAGCAGCTAACAGACTGAGCTAACATGAGCTAACAGCAGCTAACAGACTGAGCTAACATGAGCTAACAGCAGCTAACAGACTGAGCTAACATGAGCTAACAGCAGCTCCAGCTGTCAGCAGTTTACTTCACTGTCCACCATAAACTCTGTAAATCACAGAGAGTTTGCACATGGAAATAACTGCTGCACACACACACATACGTGCATGAACATGAACTTCACGGTCGCGGTTTGCGAGCAGACAAACTCCTCGTCGTGTTTAAAGTCATCTGTCGTCAGTGGGGTGTCTGTGTTTCTGTGCGAGGTGTTGATAAGAATAATCTGGTTATTTTCAGGTTGTTGTCAGATCAGTTTGCGTATGTAAACACTAGCAGCAGGTAGCGTGCTGAGCTAACAGAGTCAGCTTTGAGTCTCCCTGCAGAAACGGAGCTAAAAACTGTGTTGTGATAACTCTGCGACCTTTTTAACCCGGGGGCCATAAAATGGGTTGTAATAACTTTTCTTGAGGTAAACAATCATATATTTTTCAATGTGGAAATGTTTGAACAGTCTGTCTTGGCCTGAACTCCCCTTGAACCTCTGTGGTTATATATATTTAATGCTGCAGTCTGGCCGGACCCGCCTGTTTCTTCCTCTCCGAGTTTCAGAGGTACAGTAGACAACAGGACGCTCGCGTCAGGGCGATGGACGTGTCGAGGAGCTGTAATCCCAACAATTCGCTGCCGCAGGAATCAAAGGGAACCTGAGGGGAAGAGGAGACGAGGTGAAGGACACTGCAGAAACAGATCTAACTCACCGCAAGAAGAGAGAAAAGAAAAGCTGCCGTTCTTTGAAAGCAGTGAACGCTGTCAAAACAGAGAGCGCTCAAACAGCTGCTTTGTCAACAGCCATTGTTGAGCAGAGCGTCTTTCTGTCCAAACATCAGTCGGAGCATCGAGGGTAAACTCCGACGTGACGCTCGGCGTTACGGTGTGCGGCTCAGAGGCTCTGACAGCCTCAGTTTTCTTCAGTTCAGGCCGAGCCGCCTCACGCTTCTCCTTCACTATCAGACGGCTGTTTGTTACATCGAGTGAGTCAACACTGAAGAGAAAAACCTTGAGTCTTCTCCTCTTTTTCTTTTGATGGGTGAAGGGTTGTAGTTTCTCAGCAGTGCACAACGGGCCTCACTGAAGAGCAAAGCACAGCAGAGCTCTCTGCTACTTGGGCGGTGTGAAGTCTGAACAGATTATAGATTTAGCTCAGATTACCAAACATATCATCATCTCTGACGGACTGACGTTTATTTTGATGCATTGTCAGAAGTGTGTGGACGACAGAGACATTAAAGTCCCGTCACCATCCAGAGTTTAAATGTGGACGATGTCCCTCGGCGTGGAGAGTGATCGGCTCTCTTCAGAGCGGTCTTCAGCTCATCGCCGGGTTTTCCGCTCTGTAATTGTTTTGTTTCGGTTCCCTCTCACCGCTCGGCGTTTTTATGGGAGACTTTAACACCCTGTGCCAGCACAGACACAGAGACGCTACAGATGGTGGAGAAAGTGGAACATTTAGCAGCTAAAGAGCCATTTTATTTTCTTGGCTGTCGGTGGAGGCCAAACCGGAGCTAAAAGAAGTCAACTCCCAGGGTCGCATTCATCAGTTACACACAACAACAGTCCAAGCAGACGATATGCTGCTCTGTGTGTTAATGAGTGTGTGTGCTAACGAGCTGGCCTTTCCTCTCAGAAAGTGATAATACGTCGCGTTCACAGCTTGTTGAAGGAGCCAGAATTTAGATTTCAAATTTGTTATTTCCATTTTGGTGATTTAACACTTTGATTGTAGAGGAAAATAAAATAATGTGAACAGAGAATGCTTTAAATAAGAATGCTAATACTAAACAGTGTGATCTACGGAGTATTTACATTTCTGTATAACAGTTGCTAATTGCTTGGACATTATAATCACCTCTGACGCGTCTATAGTGGATATTATATAACGCTGCTCTGTCGGTGAACGGCTCCACCAGATCTCTTAGCTTGACATGTTAACAGCTAGCCTGCTAATTCAAAATGGTTGGAGACTCTGGGGCAGAACCAGAACCCGCTGGAGGGCCCATCTTACCTCAGATCCTCCAGTTAGATGGGATCCAACACCAGCCAAACATGTTGCATCAATCTTAACTGAGCGTATCCGTTCCATCCGCTTCTGTTATGTGAATATTAGGTCAGGTTAGTTCATGCGGTGAGCAGTAGGTGGCGCCAGTTCGGGCGTGGCAAGGTGACGTCATTAAAGGAAGCCCAATGTGTAAAAAACAAACAGGAAGCAGGAAGTAAATCATTTGTGTTTATTTCCTGTTACAGCTGATCAGTCATGTGACCATTCTCTGATGCGATACATCAAATCGTGTCTAAAGGTACATTTAGGGAGCTCGCCGCGCTGCAGATGAGCAGAGGACTTTTCATTTGTTACTTATTTGAGCTTGATAACTACATTTTCCAGGACGTCGTCCGCTGAAAGATGAAATATTACAAGAAATATGAGCGAGGTAAAAGGAAAAGTAAAGCTGCTCAAAGTCCAAACTGAAATCTGACCAAGGAGGAAAAAACTCCTGCAGGTAACAACTTTTTGTTGTTGTACCATATTTCATCTTTTGCGAGTGCTGTGAAAAGTTCAGGCTGTTTCTGAGCTGATTTACTGTGAGTGTGTTGGGCTGCAGAGCAGATGGAAACCACGAACACCTCTTGATCTCGTTGAAGTGCTGCAGATGAAGAAGAGTGGCGGTGTCAGCCCTGAGACGGGAGCGAGGCCGCGGATCGGACGTCAACGGGACACCAACAGCTGGATACGGAAGCTGAAGACTCGACTCTGAGCTGGAGGACCTTGAGAAAAAGAAGCGAAGCGTCACCTCTGGAGAGAAAGCGTTGATGTGGACAGTTTGAGAGGTGCAGCAGGTGAAGGATTCAAACATCTGTCAGGATGGAGCTGCTGCCTGACTGACGAATCCACTCTCATTTATTTCCAGAGACAGTTAACACAAAGCCGGATACAACCCACGAAAAATAACTGTTAATCTTATTTCTCCTGTGTTGCTGCAGTTCACCGAGAGCGTCACTCAGTCAGCAAACACAAAGTCACTGCTTGTTTTCATTTCATTTGATTCCAATTATGTGACATTTGTAGCTTGTCTACCTCCAACGGCCAGCCTGTGAAAGCAGCGTCTGTCTCTGGCAACAAGGACAGAGTCGGTCCTCCATCTTTTACTGATGATGAACCTGTGAGGTCTCCAAGGTGATGTTGCAGGTGGAGGCAACTCAGAAGAAGAAAAGTTGGAGAAGTCACGTGATCTGGTCAGTCCTGCTGACCGACTCTTTGGTGAACTGACTGGACTTTAACACCAGTTGTCTTCACTCCTGTGAACATCTCACCTGTATTTGTTCAGGACTTGAACTCAAATCATTTGTTGGCGTGGTGCTCATCGTGATGCGACAGGCAGCAGGTCAGAGTTTTCAGTGACGCGTGAGCACAGTATTTCAACCCGAACACATCGGCTCACGGATCGTCCTGTAAGACTCCCGGAAAGTCAGTCCAGTCAGACAGAGTGCATCAGGCAGCAGCGATTACTGCCGCGCTACAAGCCAGTCAAATTTTATTTACACAAATTACAGTTTGCCTCGGGGAGCTGCCCTCAGTCTGCGTGAGGAGAAACCTTTTAACGGGGAAAACATGTTAGAAACCTCCAGGAGAGCAACAGTGGAGGCATCGCTCTGACAGTCGAGACAGAGCTGATATTCTGATACGTGCACACAGACCGCCTCGTACAAAAAACAGTTTTCAGTTCTTCAGCTGGAGTGGATCCGGTGTCTCGCCAGAACAGGAGCTGAGTGAGCGGGCAGTCTAACCGGGCTCAGCAGCTTCTATGGACATGATGGCAGAGGAGCAGAGAGTGAAGAGGACGCTGACGGAGGAAGCTAAGAAGAGAAAAGGAGAGAGTGAGCGAGCAAGAAGCCGCCGGACAAGAGTAAATCTGGGACTGACTTTTAGTGGTTGGTGAGAGCTTGGTGAAATAAAAGGCTGAAAGACAGACGCCGAGCTGGCTGACTGCTGCTGGACTAGTCAGTAAGATTAGCTGCTGCTGCCGACCTGGATGATGATCGATGTTAGTTTACACTCTGAAACTGGAGACTAACAGATGTCACCATGAAACCTCCCCAGTTCATCACTTGTATTATTACTTGCATGTTTAAATATGCAAATGAGGCATTATCTCGTTAAAAATGCACTCAGAAATCTGAACGTTTTAGAGCCAAAAGTTTTCTACAGAGGGAATTTCTTTTTATCGCCTCATGAATCACAAAATACAGTCATTAAGAAATGTCGCGCAGTGTTTCACCTTGATGATCTGTTCATGTGCAAAATCCACAGAGAGAAAGTTTTAAAGTCTGACTTCGCCCTGCAGCCTGTGGTCCAGGTCTTAGACAGTCTGCGGGGACGTCTCAGAGACTACGTCCAGGTCTTAGACAGTCTGCGGGGACGTCTCAGAGACTACGTCCAGGTTTTAGACAGTCTGCGGGGACGTCACAGAGACTACGTCCAGGTTTGAGACAGTCTGCGGGGACGTCACAGAGACTACGTCCAGGTTTTAGACAGTCTGCGGGGACGTCACAGAGACTACGTCCAGGTTTTAGACAGTCTGTGGGGACGTCACAGAGACTACGTCCAGGTTTTAGACAGTCTGCGGGGACGTCACAGAGACTACGTCCAGGTTTTAGACAGTCTGTGGGGACGTCACAGAGACTACGTCCAGGTCTTAGACAGTCTGCAGCGACGTCTCAGAGACTACGTCCAGGTCTTAGACAGTCTGCGGGGACGTCTCAGAGACTACGTCCAGGTTTTAGACAGTCTGCGGGGACGTCACAGAGACTACGTCCAGGTTTGAGACAGTCTGCGGGGACGTCACAGAGACTACGTCCAGGTTTTAGACAGTCTGCGGGGACGTCACAGAGACTACGTCCAGGTTTTAGACAGTCTGCGGCGACGTCTCAGAGACTACGTCCAGGTCTTAGACAGTCTGCGGGGACGTCTCAGAGACTACGTCCAGGTTTTAGACAGTCTGTAGGACGTCACAGAGACTACGTCCAGGTTTTAGACAGTCTGCGGGGACGTCACAGAGACTACGTCCAGGTTTTAGACAGTCTGCGGGACGTCACAGAGACTACGTCCAGGTTTTAGACAGTCTGTGGGACGTCACAGGGACTATGTCCAGGTTTTAGACAGTCTGCGGGACGTCACAGAGACTACGTCCAGGTTTGAGACAGTCTGCGGGGACGTCACAGAGACTACGTCCAGGTTTTATACAGTCTGCGGGGACGTCACAGAGACTACGTCCAGGTTTTAGACAGTCTGCGGCGACGTCTCAGAGACTACGTCCAGGTCTTAGACAGTCTGCGGGGACGTCTCAGAGACTACGTCCAGGTTTTAGACAGTCTGCGGGGACGTCACAGAGACTACGTCCAGGTTTGAGACAGTCTGCGGGGACGTCACAGAGACTACGTCCAGGTTTTATACAGTCTGCGGGGACGTCACAGAGACTACGTCCAGGTTTTAGACAGTCTGCGGCGACGTCTCAGAGACTACGTCCAGGTCTTAGACAGTCTGCGGGGACGTCTCAGAGACTACGTCCAGGTTTTAGACAGTCTGTAGGACGTCACAGAGACTACGTCCAGGTTTTAGACAGTCTGCGGGGACGTCACAGAGACTACGTCCAGGTTTTAGACAGTCTGCGGGGACGTCACAGAGACTACGTCCAGGTTCTAGACAGTCTGTAGTCCTGACATTGAACAGTCTTCAGTGAAAACTTCAGTCGTGGGTTTGCAGCTCGCTGATGTTCGAACTCAACAGGAGTCGACTGTGACTTTAATGAACTCTGAGACTTTTAATTGGACAGAAACAAACAGAACCGCACCGGCTCCGTTCTCCGTACAGCAGCTGTAGCAGAAGTTGTTAAACTTACACTCTCGCAGTGAAGTTGGACTTCCTGCAGTAAGTCGACACACTCGCTGCTGAAGGCCTCCGTGATATTTGTATCACCTCCGGACGCCTCGACGCAGACACGAAATAATTACATCAAAGGGCTTGTCGGCTGTATAAATGGTGTTATAACTCAAATCTAAGAGATACCAGATGTATTATTATTTTTCTGTTGGACTACACTGTAGCCTGAAACACAGGCAACACAGTTACAGAGAGCTGGGTGATGCAATTTGGGGGATTTTATCTGGGCATGAGCAGACAAGACGGAGGAAAACAAGATAAATCAGAGGAAGGAAAATGAATTAGAGAGAGAGAGAGAGAGAGAGAGAGGGAGAGAGAGAGAGAGAGAGAGGGAGAGAGAGAGAGAGGGAGGCTTTATCTGGAGGCAGAGCGCTCACATCTCACACTCCATCTCTGACTCAATCTACACCACACACACACACACACATACACACACACACACACACACACACACACAGCAGTAGGGTTGAAGGTTTCATTTAAATGTTATTTCTCTGGAATATTTGGATTTCTGTCCATAAATGAGCCTCGAGTGTGACGCCGTCGTCGATGTCCAGGAAAGCATCTTTGTGTCTGCTCGTTCAGAGCATCAGCTGGCACGTGTGTGCTGTCTCACACCTGAGCTTCAGCACGTCCTGATCGACGGTGATCACACCAGACGATGTTTGTGACTCCACCAGAAGCTCTGTGACTCGACAGACGAGCATGGATCAGGTCCAGACGACAGGAAGTCAGACACAGAGAAGCTGGTGAATTTTCAAAGTAAAACACCCCGTGCAGATTAGACTAAAGGGTAGCGACAAAGTCTGACGGGCTTCTCAAACGCTCCTGGAGGAGTTTGGAGTCTTGCACAAGCATGCACACCGCCTCCTGTAGATCAGTGGAAAAGTCTGACACCATCCAGCCATCCATCCAATCCCAGCTGGCACTGGGCGAGAGGCCGGGTCCGATCTGTGGCATCGTCTGAAACTCCTCAGAGAACCTTGGAGACAGAAGCTCTGATTCAAACAGGACATTCGGCTCATTTTGTTAAATAAAAAACATTCCACTGTTCTTTTGCGCAGTGCGAGTTATTGGAGGAGAAATGTTTTGCTACCAAAAACTCAAAGTGCACACCGATATCGAGAAATCTGAGATGATGCTCGCCGCTTCAAACGCGCGCTAAAAGCCTCCAAACAGTCGTGTAGCCAAGATCAAAACGTCTCACAGCTTCATGCTTTGGTGGAGAAGTTCTCAAGTGAGTTTCATCAGGACTCTTTCTCTCTTAAATCTTTTCTTTCTGATGCACCAAGGACAAAAGGAATCACAGAACGTCCACATCAAGACGATTTATTGCTAAACGGAACAAAACTCTGTTTTTCTGAGACTCAGCCCTCATACATATACATGCATACGTAGGCAGTAAGAAACACAGAGCAAACAGTGAGCTACAAGTTGTAAACACACACACACACACACACACACAGTACATACAAACATATGCATGATGGCGCATTAGCATGCAGTTTGCAGCATCGCGCCCACGGAGCCACTCAGACGTGTCAATCTCCCCTCCGAGCTTTTCAAGCCGCTTCAATTTCGTCTGATCTCAAAGATTTATGAATTTGGAAGTCAGCAGATAACACATCCCCTCATATCACCGTTAAGCCTGTCACAGCGCCGCGTCAGAGGGCCGAGCAGGAGGAGGAGGAGGAGGGGGAGGAGGAGGAGGAGGGGGAGGAGGAGGAGGAGGAAGAGGAGGGAGGAGGAGGAGGAGGAGGAGGAAGAAGAGGAGGAGGAGGAGGAGGGAGGAGGAGGAGGAGGAGGAAGAGGAGGAGGGGGAGGGGGAGGAGGAGGAGGAGGAGGAGGAGGATGGAGGGAGGAGGAGGATGTTTTCCTGCCTTCATGAGCGTGGATAAACACGGCAGCCGGAGGACGTGGCTGTCAGCCAATCAGACGCTGTTGAACGCTGACTCTCCGGCTCAAGGCCGCTGATTCTTCCCCCAAAGTGTGTACCTGACAGGCATGTGTGTGTGTGTGTGTGTGTGTGTGTGTGTGTGTGTGTGTGTGTGTGAGCTCACAAACTGAAAAAAAACATAAAATTTATGGTTGAAATAAAAGCGGTCCGGTTCGGTCCGGTCTGGCCCGGGCTGACATTTTGCCGGGAAGCGGCGGGAAAGGACAAACTGAGATTGGAGGCTGTTATCAGATCCACAGAGGGAACTCTTCAGAGAGAGCTCAACATTTGAATTTCAGTGAAAACACACACACACACACACACACACACACACACCGTTATTTATTTCACTTCACCGATTTATGCAGAGATGGCCTGAGGCGTGAGCAAAGCGTGCACCCAGTCAGGACCAGCAGACACCAGGACGGCTCCTGAACCAGCATGAAAACCTTGAAAACCTTCCAAACGTTGCGCTGACGTCCATCGCAGTGAAAACATGAATCCGCGTGCAGATGTGTGTGAATGTTTGACACGCTGTTGGTCTGATTAATCTCTCGCTGCCGCTCCTGCCTCCGTTGTGTCGGAGCTGGAATAACTTTGTGCTGCCTCGCTTCTCGCTGCAGATGTCACGGAGCACACGTGGGAGGAGAAGCTCGGACCTCTGTGGCTAACTGACCAACTGAAGAACACGCGTGGACACGTGGGGACTTATGGAGACTGACTCACTTCTGGAACCAGGCGGACGTTTGATGTAATGACGTTAGCTGGAGTCAAACAGTTTCTAACATGCGGCTCCTTCATGCGGTTTGCTCGTATGATTGAGTTTTATCTTATTATTAATTCATGTTTGTTTCTGTCCAGCTTCTTTTAAACGATCATTTTCTCATCTCACCAAATGACTCATTTAACACCAAAGTGGCTAATTAAAATGTTTCAGGGGTCAAAGCTGCAGGAAAAATGAAAGATTCAGATTTTTTTGAACATTAGAAGGAGTTCAAACAGCAAAGAGCTCCTCAGGTGTCCAATGTTCATCTTTCATGTCTGGATGATGGAGCTGATGTTTGTTTTTCCACAGAGAGTTTTGTGCTTCTGTTTCTTGCTGTACATAATAAATATAAATATATATATTCTGTGTGCTGTGAGCGTGACGTGTTGTTTCACACCGACACAAACACGGCGTCCTCTTCGTGGAGCCGTCCTGTGGGTGAGCAGGAGGCCGACAGAAACCATCCAGTGTGCGCGCACGGCTCTTAATGCGAGCGAGGAGTGAGCTAATGTGGCGTGCCGGATCCTCCTTGTCTCAAACCGGGCCAGGCGAGGCCTCCTGGGACGGGGGGGTGGGGAGCGGGGGGGTTTGGTCCCTGGTAATAAAAGGGTAATTAGCTCCCTCCCTTCCTCCCCCCTCTCATCACGGAGCCTCACCCCGAGAGTCTGCCTCCCGTCTAATACCATCATTTCCCCCGATGGATGTCGGGAGTGCGATGAGAGCCTGTCAGGGGACGCTGCAGTATTCATGATGGAAATTACTGATGTTCACAGTAATGATGTGAAAAAGATATACCCCGGACCTCTCAACAGACCGTTCATTCATTTGGATGTGTCAATCAACATCGCGATGATGGCTCTTCACGACGGAGACTTTAAGGAGGGAAAAAGGACTTTTTCTTTCCTCTCGTGTAAAACACAAGATGTTGAGTTTAATGAAAGGATTGATCAGGATGAACGGGGCCGCATCCCGGCGCTGATTACTCAGACGACCAATCACATCGCCTGCTGCGGCGTGCGCCCGCAGATCCGAGAGGAAATAAGCAGTCGATGATCTTTTTCATTACCTGAAACAAATTCGAGTCAAAGCAGTTTCACGCCATTTTGTGTCGACGTCATGTAACTTTTCTCAGCAGAGTAAAAAGAGGAGAGAACAACGGTGACGGCAGGATGTGTCCTTTGGCTCACAGCTGGATGGAGGATCTCTCTTCCTCCTCTCTGGGTTGGGTCGTGGTGACAGCAGGTTTAACAGTTTATGGGACTCCTGCAGGTTCTAGGAAGGTGCCCAGGAGGATCCGGAGATATCCGAGATCCGTGATCTCAGTTATTCTGTCACGACCCAAAGCTCACGACCGGAGGTGAGGGTTGGAGCGCAGATGGATGCCGATGCCGCACCGACCTGGCGGTCCACCTCACGCTCCTTTTTCCCAAGACAAGAGAGATACTCGAGCTTCTTCACTTGGAGCAGCGACTTCCTCCCAGTCCTGACGCCCTCCTCACCCCGGCTGCACCGTGCATGAATGTCACAAAGCGCTGACCGCGGCAGAACCCAGCCCCCTCTGAGGACGTCAATCGGTCTCCTTATTAACATTCATCAAACTGGAAATTGTTACATCATATCGAACATTTGTTTCACACTGCGTTTCATGAATGTGTGTGTTGTTAGCGTGCAGCATGGTCCATGCAGATCCATCAGCCGTGTGTCCTGCAGCTTTACAGCTGCTGCTGAGAGTTTACTGTCGCCAGCCTGTACACGGAGCGCGTACAGTACAGAGGAACAAAACTGAGACTGCTGGTCTCACAACAGAAAGAAGCAATGATGCAACGTTCAGTGGGAGAGAAGCAAACATTCAAACAACTAACTAAGACTAACGAGACACAAAAACAGACACAAAACAAGGTACGACATGAAGAGCAATATGCAGAACAACCATACGAGAGTCGCAGAGACAGAAAATAGAAATGTTAGCCGTGTAAAGTGGAGTCGTGCCGGAGCAACAGTGACAGCAGTTTGTGGGTTTGTACAAGGGAGACGGCAGGCAGTCATCAAACGAGCTGCGGCTCCGAAAAATGAGAGTTCAGGTGCGTGCGGTCCTGCAGATGGAGGACGGCGTGGTGGGTGGACGCTTCACGCAGACGCAGGACTTTGGCCTGACTGAGGAGAGAAAAGGATCTGTGCTCAAGCTGGATGTGAGTTATTAGAAATGTTACAGATGTCAATGAGATTTTCTTCCATGTGGAGTTGAGCCCACAGGTTTCACTTGGCTCTCTTTACCCTCGATCAGACACACACACACATTTCAAAGCCACAGAAGACATGATACAACCGCCTGAATAATAGTCCCGTGATAAGTGACCTGAACTCAACGTGTAAAATCAGAAAAGTGCACTGCCGACTGGATGCACAGAAGATGGAGGCGGACAGGGGCCGGTGTGTTTGCCCCCCTCCGGGCCGACACAAGGTCAGCGTCACATGAATAAGAGTGAAACTCCCACACACAGCGCTCGCTGCTGGTCTGCTGATGGAAGCCACGTTAATGGATGTGAGAACACAAAGTTTATCTAAAGACACGAATAAATCCTCTGTCAAGGTCAACAAATGGAAACTGCCTTTTCAGACGCAGCTCTTTGTCCAGACGATCGAGGACTTTCAGCTGGACCTCGTCGAGGAAACATAAAGACATCTCACATGAATCAAACTTTAAGATTTTCACAGCTAACGGAGGCACAAAATAAAACACCAAGGCATCTTTGACTTCTTCTCGTTCGGTATTCTGTTGTGTGTCTATTTGGATGCTTCATTCAGGTGAAGGATCGCTGCTGTTGGCTGCTGTATCTCCACAACAGCTGCCGCCCGCTGGGCTTTTCACGGACAGCGGCGCCCGAGGCTTACCGACAGAAAACAATGTGACAAAACAGAAAAGCATCTGACCGGCGAGGATCCTCTGGGCTCAGACATCAGTGATGAGCGATGCTGAAGGAGGAGCGCTGAAGTCAGTCAAACAGAAACAAGACGGGAAACAAAATGCAACATCTGACCTCTAAAGTCGAGTCCGGAGCCACCGTGAAACATCAAATCAAATCAAATCAAATCAAATCAAATTTTATTTGTATAGCCCAAAGTCACAAAACACATTTTGCCTCAGAGGGCTTTACAGTCTGTACAGGGAGTGACACCCTCTGTCCTTCGACCCTCGGTTCGAGTGAGGAAAAACTTGCCCACAAAAAAACCCTTTTAACAGGGAAAAAATGTGGAAGAAACCTCAGGAAGAGCCACAGAGGAGGGATCCCTCTTCCAGGACGGACAGACGTGCAATGGATGTCACATGTACAGAACAATCAACACAAACATATTGTACAATTACAATGAATTACAATAGATGGTAGAGTTAATTACAGTAGCAGTGGAATCTGTGATAGAGGTAGAGATAGACAGATGCACAACAGCAATAAGTCATTAACCAACTAAGCTGTAGTGGAGATGGTAGCAATGACAGTAATGCTATATATTGTGGACGTCAGCAGCAGATCACAGCAGCAGTCACGATCCATGAGAACCTGCTGGACGAGAAAGCACAGAAACTCCGGGGAAGAAGTTTAGTTAGAAACATGCATTGATGATAATGATGATTGGAGAGAGAGAGAGGGAGTGAGAGAAGGTTTTCAGCAAAGGGACGTCAAGTGGACGTCAGCAGCTGACCACAGCAGCAGCCACGATCCATAAGAACCTGCTGTATGACAAAGCACAGAAACTTCGGGGAAGAAGTTTAGTTAGTAACATGCATTGATGATAATGACGATTGGTGGGAGAGAGGGAAGGAGGGAGAGGGAGAGAGAGACAGAGAGAGAGACAGAGAGAGAGAGAGAGAGAGGGAGAGGGAGGGTTTTTCAGTAAAGGGAGATGTGACTACATCTTCAACCAATACCATGCCTGACGGCATAACCCAGATAACCCCGGCAGTCTAGTCCTATGGCAGCATAACTAAGGGAAGGCCTGAGCCAGCCCTAACTATAAGCTCTATCAAAAGGAAAGTCTTAAGTCTACTCTTGAAGGTGGTGACCGTGTCTGCCTCCCGAACCCAGAAAGGTAGTTTGTTCCACAGAAGAGGAGCTTGATAGCCGAAAGCTCTGGCTCCCTGTCTACTTTTGGAAACTATAGGAACCACAAGGAACCCAGCATTCTGAGAGCGCAGTGGTCTAGAGGGGTAGTAAGGTACTATGAGTTCTTTTAGATATGATGGTGCCTGGCCATGAAGAGCTTTGTAAGTAAGGAGAAGAATTTTAAATTCTATTCTAGATTTAACAGGTAGCCAATGCAAGGAAGCCAAAATGGGAGAGATGTGATCTCTGATCTTGGTTCCTGTCAGAACACGTGCAGCAGCATTCTGAATTAGCTGCAAGGTCCTAAGAGACTTATTGGGGCAGCCTGATAATAAAGAGTTACAGTAGTCCAGCCTAGAAGTAACAAATGCATGGACTAGTTTTTCTGCATCCGCTTGGGACAGGATGCGTCTGATTTTGGTAATGTTGCGTAAGTGGAAGAATGCAGTCTTTGAAATTTGTTTTATGTGGGAATTAAAGGCCAAATCCTGATCAAAAATGACTCCAAGATTCTTTACGGTGGAGCTGGAGGCCAAGATGATCCCGTCTAAGGTAGCCAAGTCTCCGGACAAAGAGTTTCTGAGGTGTTTGGGGTCCAATTATAAGAACTTCAGTTTTATCCGAGTTCAACATCAGAAAATTGTAGGTCATCCAATTTTTTATATCCCTAAGGCACGCTTGCAGTTTGGCTAAATGATTGGTTTTCATCAGGCTTGATCGATAAATATAATTGGGTGTCGTCAGCATAACAATGGAAATTAATAGAGTGATTCCTAATAATGTTCCCTAGAGGAAGCATATATAGGCTGAATAGAAGTGGCCCTAGTACTGAACCTTGTGGTACTCCATGGCAGACTTTGGTATGCATGGAGGATTCATCATTGACGTGGACAAACTGAGTTCGATCTAAGAAATATGACCTAAACCAGCTTAGGGGCGGTTCCTTTGATGCCAATCTGATGTTCCAATCTCTGTAAAAGAATTTTATGGTCTATGGTGTCAAATGCAGCACTAAGATCTAACAGGACAAGTACAGAGATGAGTCCTTTGTCTGATGCCATTAGGAGATCGTTTGTGACTTTGACTAGTGCGGTCTCTGTGCTATGATGGACTCTAAATCCTGACTGAAAATCCTTGAGTAAACTGTTCTTATGAAGAAATTCACACAGCTGATTAGCTACAGCTTTCTCAAGTAGCTTAGAAAGAAAGGGAAGGTTTGATATCGGTCTATAATTGGCTAAGACCTCTGGATCTAGAGTGGGCTTTTTAAGAAGAGGTTTAATTACAGCTACTTTAAAGGACTGTGGTACATATCCTGATAATAAAGACAGATTAATCATATCCAGTAAAGAAGGGCTGACTAAAGGTAAAACATCCTTGAGCAGCCTGGTTGGAATGGGGTCTAGGAGACAGGTTGACGACTTAGATGAAGAAATTATCGAAGTTATTTGATGAAGGTCAATGGGAGAAAAACAGTCCAAATATGTATCAGGTTTTGCAGCTGATTCCAAACTTGCTGTATCAGAATGCAGATCAGTGCCAGTCGAAGGAAAGGCATGATGTATTTTGTCTCTAATAGTTTTAATTTTATCATTAAAGAAGCTCATGAAGTCATTACTAGTTAGACCCAGAGGAGTAGATGGGTCAATAGAGCTGTGGTTCTCTGTTAGCCTGGCTACAGTGCTGAAGAGAAACCTGGGGTTGTTCTTGTTTTCCTCTATTAAAGAAGAGTAGTAGGCTGTTCTGGCATTACGGAGAGCCTTCCTGTAGGTTTTAAGATTATCTTGCCAGACTAAGCGAGATTCTTCCAGTTTAGTGGCACAACATTTACATTCAGAATTACGTGCCACTTGCTTTAATTTACGAGTCTGCTGGTTATACCATGGTGCTAACCTCCTCTGTTTAATTATCTTCTTTTTCAGAGGTGCAATAGAGTCAAGCGCTGTCTGTAATGACCCTGTAGTACTCTCAACAAGATGATCTATTTGTAAGGGGCTAATGGAGGCAGACAAGTCCTCTGCTACATTGAGACATGGCATTGAATTCAATATTGAAGGAATCAATTCCTTGAATTTGGCAACAGCAGTGTCAGATAAACATCTGCTGTAAGAGTTTCTACAAAAAGGCTTATAGTCCAATAATATGAATTCGAAGGTTATTAAAAAATGGTCAGAAAGAAGAGGATTCTGTGGATAGACTATTAGATGATCAAGTTCAATGCCATATGAGAGAACGAGATCAAGAGTGTGGTTCAGACAATGAGTCGGTTTATTTACACTCTGACAGAAGCCAATTGAATCTAATAAAGAGATAAATGCAGTACTAAGACTATCATTGTGGTTGTCCACATGAATATTAAAATCACCTACAATGATTACTTTATCTGTTTTAAGGATCAAGCCTGATGCAAATTCTGCAAATTCAGATAAAAATTCAGAGTAAGGGCCAGGAGCTCTATATATTATAACAAATAGGATTGGCTGTAACCATTTTCCATGTTCGGTGAGTGAGGCTAAGAACAAGACTTTCAAATGAATTATATTTAGTTTAGGTTTAGGATTTATTAATAGACTTGAATCAAATATGGCTCCAACTCCACCACCATCGACCATTACTTCGAGGAATATGAGTATTACAATGACTGGGAGGGGTGGATTCATTTAAGCTAACATATTCACCCTCCTGCAGCCAGGTTTCAGTGAGACAAAATAAATCAATATCATAATCAGATATTAATTCATTGACTAAAAGAGCTTTAGAGGACAAGGACCTGATATTCAAGAGTCCACATTTAATGTTCTTATTTTGGACTGGTGGAGATGTTGATTAATTTTATTAAGTTTTTATGATGAACTCCTCTTCTGTTTGTTTTATCTTTAAACAATGTAGGTGGACGGGGGACAGACACAGTTTCTATACTAAAGTATTGGGTGGGGCAGCTGCTCTAATGGAGGCGCAGAGAAGCGTGTAAGACTGCAGCTCTGCTTCCTGGTCTCAACTCTGGGTTGTCACGGTTTTGGTCGTCTAATAAATTGGTCCATATTTCTAGATATGAGAGCTGCTCCATCCAAAGTGGGATGGATGCCGTCTCTCCTAATCAGACCAGTTTTCCCCAGAAAGGTGTCCAATTGTCAATGAAGCCCACATCGTTTGCTGGACACCACCTCGACAGCCAGCGGTGAATGACGACATGCGGCTAAACATGTCATCACTGGTCACATTGGGTAGGGGTCCAGAGAACACTACAGAGTCCGACATCGTTTTGGCGTATTCACACACCGATGATACATTAATTTTAGTGACCTCCGATTGGCGTAACCGGGAGTCATTACCGCCGACGTGGATAACAATCTTACTGTATCTACGTTTAGCCTTAGCCAGCAGTTTCAAACATCCCAATAACCCGACAGAACATCTACCAAGGCTGCACGCCGAGCTGAGGTCTGCATCTGAATCCAGACCAAACGAGCGCAGAGACAACACGCCACTCGTGTTTGCAGCATCCACACCCATCGACTCTCAAGGAAAAACAGCAATCATGTTTCATAATTCATGTCCTCGATTGGTTCTTTGTAGCTTCGCTGGTTTAGTGAAAGCACGTCGTCTCATTTCCTGACACGAAGAGGGCAAACTCATTACAGAGCCGTAACAATATGCAGACCTTCAAAAGTCACGGCTAAGATAATAAATATACATTTCATAAAAGAAGCTCCAGCTGAACATCAGAAATATCTGGAGTCCATTTTCAGTTTGAATGTTATGAAGCAGAATTCAGATGAGAGCCGTCCGGAACTGAAGATTACCGAGGCGCTGGATTGTTGACACGGTATTATAATAAATGTCTGTTATTAACATACCAATGTTTCTTTTTTGAAATATCATCAATATCAGTGTATCATAGGCAAGCAGCGACCTCGCTGGCTGTGTGAAGCTAATACCAAAAAACTGCAGTTCCTCTAACGTCCACCTGAGGCTGGCTGCAGAAGTGAGTCAGTCTCCATAAGTCCCCATGTTAGACAGCAGAAATAAACATGTTTACAGCCTGGTACAAAAAACAGTTTTGGTCTCTGTAGCTAATTTCCCCGTTCATGACAACTGTACTGAGGGTGAATTTATATACAACTCACCTGTTCACATTCAACTCAACTTTATTTGTCGCTTTAACCACTGTGAAATAAACAGAGTGAATGCTGGGAGTTCATTTAGATCACATGTTCAATGGAAACATGAAGACTTGCTGCAGCGTGTTGATGGCGTCTCACTAGAAGTATACTGCAGTATCTCGTCATATCAGTTGTGTATGTTGTAAAGAAGGTGTCACGCAGCAGAGGCTCATTGGACTGAAGGTCAATATTGTAACAATAAAGCAGGTCAGTGAACGCACCATGGCCTCTGTTGTCTCGTGTGTGTCAGGACTCAACTCAACTTGTTCACACCAAACTTGACCAAATGAATCAGGACTGTGTTTCAGTGTGTAATAAATCCTCTTTATTGACTCAGAGCACAAAACTAAATGTTGTTTTCTTCATTGAATCTCACATATGTACAAGAAGAGAATGAATCATCTCCTTATTGATTCTGATCATACAAACTAAAGTCATCATGAGCAGTGATAGCCTCCATGGCTAACAGACACAGGAAGGAGGCCACCGAAAGAAACTCAAACATTTACACAACCACCAATGAGAAGAGGGCAAAGTACCGGCCCACAGTGTTTGATTGACAGGTGAAGAAATGCCCACAGACAATCAGCTGTCAGCAACAATGATGGAAACAAAACAAGCTGAAGACATGAAACACAGAATTTAACCCTTCAATGACTTCTGTCTATTTGACTTTACACAACTCAGCAGAGGATCCAGGATCAATATAAAGTCCAGCATAGAGAGGCTGAGTGAACGTGGTCTGGACTCTGTGGAGGAGAGTCATGGTTTCAGAGACGCTGTAGAAGGACAGAATACCTGCACTGTGATCCAGGTACACTCCAACTCTGGAGGACCGAGGACCTGAGACGGGAGTGCAGACACTGTTGTAATAAAAGTAATAACTGTTTGTGTAACAATATAAACTCCAAGATTTGTCATTGCGTCCAAATACACATTCATCTGATTCTCCTGCTCTGCTGATATTCTTGTATGTGACTGCTACATTAACTCCTCCTCTCCACTCCACCTCCCAGTAACAACGTCCAGTCAGACTCTGTCTACTCAGGACCTGAGGCCAATAAGTGAATCTGTCTGGGTGACTAGAATAAGACTGATGTTGACCTGTAAATGTCACTTTTCTGTTCCCCTCAGATAATAACAGCTGTGTGTTTGCTGTGTTTGGATCCAGTGTGAGTTCACGTGAATATTTTAAGAACTCAGCTCTGGTCTTGGGCTCTGGTTCTGGTCCTGACAGTGAAACATGGACTTCAGTGTCTGTCAGTGAGATGTTTGTCCGTTGGTCCCTCAGAACGTCCTGTAGTTTATCTCTGAGCTCTGACACAGCAGCTGTCACATCCTCAAAGTCCCTCAGAGGACGGATATTGATGCTGGATGAGTCTGTAGATTGGCTGAGTCGTGACAGTGAGGGGTAGTTGTGTAGAAACTGGTTGTGGTCCTCTGTGTGTGAGAACTTCTTCAGCTCAGCGTCTTTCCTCTTCAGCTCAGTGATCTCCTGCTCCAGCTTCTCCTGAAGCTCTTTGACTCGACTCACTTCAGTTTCCTGCTGGGATCTGACCTGCTGCTTCACATCAGACCTTCTTTTCTCCATGAGACGGATCAGCTCAGTGAAGATCTTCTCACTGTCCTCCACTGCTTTATCAGCAGAGCCATTGATAGCCTCCACCTCCTGTTGGAGCTCCTTCACATCTTTCTCTCTGTCCTGGATTCTCTGCTGGATGTTTTGTCGACTCACCTCGAGCTCTCTCTGCCTCTCAGTCCTTTCTGCTGCAGCTGACACTGTGTCGTGGCCTTTATGTTCCTCCATAGAGCAGAGATAACAGATACACTGCTGATCAGTGCGACAAAATATCTTCATCACCTCATCATGACGAGAGCAGATGTTCTCCTGGAGCTTCTTGGAGGGCTCCACCAGCTTGTGTTTCTTTAATGGAGCCACATCATGATGAGGCTGGAGGTGTTTCTCACAGTAAGAGGCCAGACAGACCAGACAGGACTTCAGAGCTTTCAGTTTCCTCCCAGTGCAGACATCACAGGCCACATCTTCAGGTTCAGCATAGCAGTGATCAGCAGGAGCAGCTTGGAGTCCAGTCTTCTTCAGTTCCTCCACTAAAGCTGCTAACATGGTGTTTTTCTTCAGGACAGGCCTCGGTATGAAGGTCTGCCTACACTGAGGGCAGCTGTGGATTCTCTTCTCATCCTCTCCATCCCAGAAGTTTTGAATACAGTTCATGCAGTAGCTGTGTCCACAGGAAGTAGTCACCGGATCCTTCAGTAGATCCAGACAGATCGGACAAGAGATGGTTTCCCGGTCCAGTTTATTTTCTTGCTGCGCCATTTCTCCTCTCCGCGTCGACGACTGTCTGAGTTTGACTTCCTGAGAAATGAAACTAGTCTGAGCTCTGATCTAAACAACATGCGGCCTGTCAGCTGACACGTCACCACATGTTGGTTCCACCCATCTTCAAACTGGAGATCTGAGGGGGAGGGAACAAGGAAACACATGAGCAGGGTGGAGCTGGCTGTGTGTGAGAGCAGGAAGAAGAGGGAGGGCTTATCAAGAGCCGACTCATTCCAGGAAGAGGATGTTGTAAATGATCTGTAGAGTTAATACACTCTGACAGCTGTGAAGAAAATAGTTCATGTTAAAGTTTCACCTGGAAATGAGTCCAAAAGAAACCAGAAGACTTTTCTAAAACACGGCTGATCTGAAGGTGAAATAAAGGTAAATCCTCCAGTCAGTGACAATCATCAGCCAAACAGCCACTAATAAAGGCAATCACTTCATCTTCTTTATGAATCAAGATCACAAGCTGACAGTGAGCTAAAGGAAGCTAACAACCAAGCAGCAGCCTCTCTGGTTGGTAAATGAAAACTATTTGTAAGTGTTAAAAACTGCAGTTCCTCTAACGTCCACCTGAGGTTGGCTGCAGAAGTGAGTCAGTGTCCATAAGTCCCCATGTTAGACAGCAGAAATAAACATGTTTACAGCCTGGTACAAAAAACAGTTTTGGTCTCTGTAGCTAATTTCCCCGTTCATGACAACTGTACTGAGGGTGAATTTATATACAACTCACCTGTTCACATTATATTAAGGCTTAAAGTTATGCAGGATTCAGAGCGTGGACGCTTTGATTGACAGGTGGGTGTGGTCACAGGTGGCTTGTTTGAGCAACCAGGTGTCATTCAGCCCGGCTCAGGTCCACTGAAGATCCACATGCGCCACACTGAGCCTTCCAACAGCTCTTCAGAAACCTGTCCTGGAGACTACGTCCAGGTTTTAGACAGTCTGCGGGGACGTCACAGAGACTACGCCCAGGTTTTAGACAGTCTGCGAGGACGTCACAGAGACTACGTCCAGGTTTTAGACAGTCTGCGGGGACGTCACAGAGACTACGTCCAGGTTTTAGACAGTCTGCGGGGACGTCACAGAGACTACGTCCAGGTTTTAGACAGTCTGCGGGGACGTCACAGAGACTACATCCAGGTTTTAGACAGTCTGCGGGGACGTCACAGAGACTACGTCCAGGTTTTAGACAGTCTGCGGGGACGTCACAGAGACTACGTCCAGGTTTTAGACAGTCTGCAGGGACGTCACAGAGACTACATCCAAGTTTTAGACAGTCTGCGAGGACGTCACGGAGACTACGTCCAGGTTTTAGACAGTCTGCGGGGACGTCACGGAGACTACGTCCAGGTTTTAGACAGTCTGCGGGGACGTCACAGAGACTACGTCCAGGTTTTAGACAGTCTGTGGGGACGTCACGGAGACTACATCCAGGTTTTAGACAGTCTGCGAGGACGTCACGGAGACTACGTCCAGGTTTTAGACAGTCTGCGGGGACGTCACGGAGACTACGTCCAGGTTTTAGACAGTCTGTAGGGACGTCACAGAGACTACGTCCAGGTTTTAGACAGTCTGCGGGGACGTCACGGAGACTACGTCCAGGTTTTAGACAGTCTGCGGGGACGTCACGGAGACTACGTCCAGGTTTTAGACAGTCTGCGGGGGACGTCACAGAGACTACGTCCAGGTTTTAGACAGTCTGCGGGGACGTCACAGAGACTACGTCCAGGTTTTAGGACAGTCTGCGGGACGTCAGCTATCTGCTTTAGAATATTACTGCCTGTAGAGACTGAGGTAAAGTTTGAATCACATACTACTACATGGCAAACTCTGCTTTCCAAAGAGAAGCAGCGTATTGTGGCTACAGATTACACAGTGACAGAGTTTGTATATTATTAATTATAAGTGCAAACCCTGAAGGATGCTTCGTTAAACTTACCCCAAACTGTCCTGCACCAAGTCACCAAATATTACTACGAGTACTATTACTAATAATACTATGACCGAGCAGCGAGAGGAAAATGTGAATGTGTCCAAGCCCAAAACTACACGGGCAGAATGTGGATGACAACAGCCATTGTTTAATGAGATACAACAGAATAAATTAGTTTCTCCTGGAAGCTTCCAGCTGCACGAACACGAGCCTCGTACTCTGGCTGTCTCTGAGTCTGACTCATTAACCCAACTGAAGCACAAAAAAGAAATCCACCCTTTGAAACTCGTCCCAAACACACAACAGCACACACACAGTAATCTCCCCTGCATGAATTAAAAATGGGCTTATGAACTTATAATGTGAACAGTGACAGCCCGAGTCCCTCGGATGCTGCTTCTCTTCGTTAATGAGAGGGGGTAGAATCAGGACTGAGGCCGTGTACTACAACATCGACACCATGCTTGCATCGCTGTTTGTCTGCAGGAAGGAGTGTGTTAGAGGAGAAACAACAAGAACAAGTGTTATTAAGTGAGAAAAGTTGGTGTGGAATAAAGTGACCGGGTCTTTAAGATTCTGCCGCTGTTCGGTCACAAGTGGCCGGATTGAGTCAGGTCAGACAGAGGGCGGAACATGTTCTCCTCCTCGCCTTGGAAATTTAGCCACGTAAGCAGTTTTAGTGATGACATTGTCAGTTCAAACAGTCCTCAGTGAGAAAACTAAAGATGCACCGGCCCAAAAGGTCCAAATAACTCATCCAAGACCATCAGCAGGTTAAAGTTTCTGCCGCTCGTGTTAAATGAGTGAATTCAGCCTGCAGTGTTTTAAACATTGTTCTTGTTTTATGAGTATATTATTCATCAGAGAATAATAGACCAATACTGAAGAGCCAAAGTTTTACGGAGAGTTGCAGGAAAAGTGTCCAACTGTGTTACACTGTGAAAGATGGCGATAAATTAGAGCCTAACAAAGAGTAAGGAAACAGTTTGTGCGCCTTCGATAGATTTATATATTTCTCTGCTAACGCTTCAACTTAAACTCATCAACGAGAATTCCCAGAAAGTGTTAGTACGACTTTCAGATGAGTTTGACCCCAACAGAACTTTTTTCTTCTCACTCAACAAACAGCTTCACCAAAAAAAGAAAGTAACAATCACAAGCTTTCATTTGAAAAAATATTTCCCCTTTTATTTAATACCAAATATGTTGCATTTGTAGTTTTTTAATAAATAATAATGGTCCAAGAATCAACCTCTGCGGGACGCCACAGAGTCGTCTATCTTCTGTTGACATTCTTCTGCTGGACCGAGAAGAAAGAAAAACATTTATTCAGAACTGTATCAAAAGCTTTTGTAAGGTTGATGATTGTTGACATGCTGCTGCCACACACCAGCACAGACCTCCACTAAAGAAACCCTAAGTCTAATTCAGAGACACACCGTCACTGACTGTGTCCTACTTTTCATGGCAGCATTGTTCAAACGCAGCACTGACCTATGCAACGTCAGCAGAGACATATTTACAACAGACTTCTGAATATGTGTAGAACCAAGGAGGTCACATGCTGCGTTGTCACAGCGAGCTAACTCACAGCCGCCGATTGGGTCGGAGTGTTCCGACCTTCACTGGACGCTCTGCGATCAGGGAGGGATCCAACGTTCGGACGATGGGATGAAAACACCAAGAACAGGCTGCTGGAACAGAAGTGGGATGATGAATGTACACGATTAACAGTAATCAACTAAAATGAACACAGTGGCAGTAAATAAGGCGTCCGGGCCTTTGAGGCCTAGATAATGAACAAAATTCACACAAGGAAAGGCGAGGAACGCGTCCTGCTATGAATCCGGACGGTGACGTCAACCCTCCTCATTACCGTGGTGATTGATGAAAACACCACAGGCTCCATGAAAGCCCTCAGTGTCAGAACAACAGCACTGGGCTTCCATGAGTTTGGCGTAATGGCCAAACTTCCTGTTCCCCCGGGACATTTAGTGAAGTCAGTGCATCAGCCAAAAGTCTGTAATGTTAAAAGAACATCTAAATAACCTTTTCACGCGCTGTTGATCAACTTTCCAATGTGCCTGTGGCCTCCAGCCACCACGTCTCCCTCTGTCCAGTTCTTCATCTGCTGCTGACGTCAAACATGACCCCGAGCATGAAACACCTTCTCCGTGCTGCCGACCGCTGCTCTGCCATCGCTAACACACCCCACCCCAGCTCACAGGTCGCTCAGAGAGTATTGACACTCCTCTTCAGGTGGAAGGTTCACTGACCCCTTTGAAATCGGTCTATTAAGATGCAGCCTACATTTCACGTCTCAAAAGTGAAGCTGGTCCTGAAAAGTCCTTTGGTGCCTGCAGGTTGCATGCATCAGTCCCACCGCCGTTCATCTTGGTGTGATGGCCACACACAAGGTTGTGACACATGAAGGTGTAGCTTTTAACAGAGGAGCTCCTCCCCTGTTCAGCTGTAGTTTTATAGTGTCCTGTTCTGTTAAAGGGAGACGTTCACACGTTTCCAGGCGTCGGGGCGAGGCCTCGAGTGTCTGAGCTTGTGTGAAGTCTGAAAGCTGTCCTGTCAGCGTCAGGATGAAGACTACAAGCTTGAAAATGAAAGAAAATCTGTTGGTTGGAGTCAGACAGAAGAGATCTGACCAGGCTGCTGTAGCTGCTGTTCATCTCTGCTGCAGGCTACAGGCTCCAGGCTACGTTAGCCGCTACGAGTATACCACACCTGACTCTCCAGCTGTGGGTAATATGTAGGTACAAATAAGAAGAATGTGCAGAATAAAAAAAAGATGAAATCTTTGGTTCTGCTGCACTTCACTATCCACCATCCCAAAACACTCTCTATCATACCAGGATGAATCAGCAGAGCTTTTACGTGAGAACCTTTGAGGAAGAAACTGGAATGAAGCGATTATAACACAAATTTGAATCGTTTACGGCCGGCTGTGTCACAACAAAATGTAAATGAACGAGTTTTACTGCATTCTTTGGTTTTCCCTTTTGTTAGCTGCTGTTAGCTCAGTTTGTTAGCCAATGTTAGCTCATGTTAGCTCAGTTTGTTAGCCACTGTTAGCTCAGGTTGTTAGCCAATGTTAGCTCATGTTAGCTCAGTTTGTTAGCCACTGTTAGCTCAGGTTGTTAAGCTGCTGTTAGCTCATGTTAGCTCAGTTTGAGCTCTGGGAAAAGGAAGTTTTCAGGTCCAGCAGTCAGCAGCTTCTATGGACATGATGGCAGAAGAGAGGAGAGTGAAGAGGACGCTGACGGAGGAAGCTAAGAAGAGATGTTGATGTTTTTGATCATAACTAATGTAAACAGAATAAATAGAGCTGAACATATTTACCATGGCGGGATTACGCTGCACATTTTCTGAGTGGACAGAAGAAGAAGGTCATGTCTGTGCTGGACAGAAACACAGAGCTGATATTGATCTTGTCTTCTGACTCGAGGCAGGACAACAAACAATCCCCAGAATGTCAGAGAGCTCCTTTAATTAGACATTTGTACACTATCGAAAAGCGCGTGGCGAGCAGCTCTCTGTATTGATACCGATGATGATGATGATGATGATGTACACTTGGACTGCTTCGTTCTGGACATGACAGCTCTGAACACTCGGCCTGATGTGAAATTGAGCCCCTCTGGCTGCCATCTGCTGCAGAAAATATCTGATCCTCATAAACAAACACAGTCTGCCTCGCCTCGCCTCGCCTCGCCGTGCTGCTGCCTCTGCTGCTCCTTCAGGCCTCGTATTCATACACCAATCAATGAGGGGGATCCCGCACACTGATATATAGCCCACGAAAATTGGCTTTCTTCTTCTCCAGAAGATTCTGGTGATTAACCTATATAGTGCTGTTGATTGGAGATTGATCGCGGGTTGAAATTAAACAGCGGTGGGTCGCCCTTTTTTGTGATTTGTGCAAGGCTCGATTCACTGATGGAGGATGATGGATAGAAGAGGAGGAGGATGAGGATGGAGGAGCTGACAGCTGAGGGCACAATCCAAAAAATCTCCATCATAACAAGTCATTTAGTCTGTTATGAAATCCTCATTTTCTCAAAACAAGTGGAGAAATCAGCTGAGATTCTCTCACTGCATCAACTCAACTTGTTTTCAATCATCTATAGTCACTGCCAAATGACGTGCTGTAAACCTCGTTCAGATAATGTGTCAGATATATTGTCAGCTGGGAATCCGTCGTCAATAAGCAAGAATTGATTATCAAGCTTCTACTGAGCTGCCTCAGTTCTCATACATCCGTACTCCTACACAGAGCGTTCACGCTGTCAAACTCCAGGTTCAGTCCACCTGTTTGCAGGATGAAACGAGATCTGAGACGGCACAAGTGGAAGCTTGATGATCAATTCTGCCTGTTGCTCTAATGAGCCATCTGTAACGACACCCACCTGGTCAATCAAAGCGTCCGCGCTCTGAATCCTGCATAACTTTAAGCCTTAATATAATGTGAACAGGTGAGTTGTATATAAATTCACCCTCAGTACAGTTGTCATGAACGGGAAGGGGAAATTAGCTACAGAGACCAAAACTGTTTTTTGTACCAGGCTGTAAACATGTTTATTTCTGCTGTCTAACATGGGGACTTATGGAGACTGACTCACTTCTGCAGCCAGCCTCAGGTGGACGTTAGAGGAACTGCAGTTTTTGACCCTTCGTCTGTGGCTTCTCTCCACAGATACAGAGAGACTGTCTGCATCGTGACGCGGTTGCATAGGCAGTCAAACGTTGGTGCTAACGCTCAGCACAGTTGCTGTTCGGGCTGCCTAACCATTTAACCTGCTCCTGACTCATTAAATAAAGTTACAGACAGGTTTAATGTATATCACATGTTTCATGGAGCGGTTCAAGTTTTTATTTTGTAATTTGTGTTTACAAGTCTCAGCAGAAACTCTGACGCGTGCATCGACTGTGCTCTTAATTAGCCATTTGAAATTCATGCTGCACATTTTGAGGAGCCAGTTATTTACATCGTTACATACAATTAATTAGCAGACTTTAAAAACTTGTGTCAGATGTGATCACAGTTTATAATCAAGTTTTAAAATGTGTCATTAACTGCCATTAGGTGTTGAAACCAGGATGAAACAAACGGATGCAAACAGGGCCGGTGGAGTTCAGAAGTCGATCTCTGCTCATTACTCCACTACAGCTTTACTTTAAATTCATGTTTTGACATATAACCTTTATAGTTTGGATAATAAATGATCAGTCACGGCTTTTATTTGACCCAAATAATACATTTTCTGGTGAATGTAGATGTTGAAGGCCGGTACTGAGCCTCAGCGTCTGCTTCATTATTTGCAGTGTGCATTTGTCAGGCCCTGAAAGCATAAAAAAAAAAGGGAAGAGAAAAAGAAGAGTTGAAGTAGACGAAGAAGTTTCTGGACTCCTCTGTCTCCCTCTCAGTGATGAGCTGTGACTTTGGAACGTGAATGCGAGCGAGGTCGCCGCCGCCGAGGGAAGAACATTTTCATTGTGCCCCCAGAAGCAATTGTATTCAGCGAGACTAAGAGAGAGCTATTTTGTAAGAAGAAATGTTCTGAAGTGCTCTTTGAAAGACAGTCGGCTCCCCCTTTCATTATTTGCAGTATCTAAAGCAGAGAGAGAGATACCACCATGTTAGCAGGAGGCTGACTGAGAGCTAAGTGCCCCGACTCTGACAGCTCTGCACAAATGCATATCAGCCCGAGCAGAGATGGGAACTACAGAGAGGTTTAACTCATAAAACATTTAAGGGACTGCCTCAGATTGCACTTAGAAAGTATTTAGAGCCGTATACACAGCCGAAGATAATGAGAACAAAAATGTGGCCCCATGTGAACCCCGGAGTGAAAGTGTGGATGAATTAACACAGAGAACCTTTAAAAGACAGTCGCTGCTCCATTTTAAGAATCCGCACATCCTCCTTTGCTGAGGGCGCCTTAATCGATATCTCTGAACACGAGTGAAATCTAAAAGAACCACAAAAGCTCGAGCAGAAGACGGGATGCTCTCGGGCAGGAGCCGCTCAATACACAAGCACGGGGATGTGCTGCCTTCGTAGGCCTCATGTTTGGAGGTTTTACGCCCAAATAAACTCAATTTTACAACAGCGCTAACCTGATCTGAACCAGGAAAATGACCCATACGCCCGGAAATCTCTCAGCAGGCTCTCACTGTCATTTCTCCCAGTCAGCCTCAGTGGAGTTCTACAATACGGGAGAACAACAGATTCCTGCACGCCGCACTTGTTTCATCTGCAGTGAACACGGATAGAAACGCAACAATAGTCCAATTTATCCACGTAGAGTTCATTCCAAACCGTGTCATGTATGTGGGTTGTGTCAGCTCTTTACTGAAGCTATACGAGACGGACACGGTCACGTGTTCAGGTTTACTGAAGCCTGAGCTCATCGTGAACCACGGGTATTAATCTGAATTATACAACAGGTAGAACAATCTGATTGGTCAACTAGACCAATTTGATTTATTTAGATTTAAAATGTGTTTTAAATCAGCACGATAAACACACGACTCAACAATCACATCGTCACATCCTGAACTCAACAAACATGGACATAAACTTTATGTAATACACCTCAACTTTCTTTAATGAATATCTGGATTTTATGAAGCTGTTAGACTGCCTCGTTAATACAGGTGTGTGCCTTCTTAATACAGGCATGCGCCTCGTTAATACAGGTGTGTGCCTTCTTAATACAGGCATGCGCCTCGTTAAACAGGTGTGTGCCCATCTTAATACAGGTGTGTACCTCGTTAATACAGGTGTGTGCCCTTCTTAATACAGGCATGCGCCTCGTTAATACAGGTGTGAGGCCTTCTTAATACAGGCATGCGCCTCGTTAATACAGGTGTGAGCCTTCTTATACAGGCATGCGCCTCGTTAATACAGGTGTGTGCCTTCTTAATACAGGCATGCGCCTCGTTAATACAGGTGTGCGCCTCCTTAATACAGGTGTGCACCTCGTTAATACAGGTGTGCCACCTCGTTAATACAGGTGTGCAACCTTGTTTGCATTCAAACAGTTCAGTAGAGCGCAGAGAAAATTTGTTTTTTTAAAGACTGAAGGTGGACCTAATCTGGCCCTGAATATTTAATTTTTTTGGAGTTTACAACCCTGTGGAGTTACTGGAAATGTTTGGCTCACATCTGGTGCTTAAAGCACAGGTGAAGTTTACAGATTTCTGTAGTTAAATCTGTCAGTAAAAATCAGCAGATATCTCAGTCACTGTAAGACTGAACTATCAGGGCGGTTTGTGATATTCATCCAGTTTGGAAACTCCACATCTGCAGAAAGCTGCAGGTCGTTACTGAGGCTCAGACTACTTACTGGAGAAGTAAGCTGGGTTCAGTTACATATAAGAGTCTGACCTGAAAAACTGAGATCAGAATGAAAAGTTTATTTTCTCCCCATATATATATATATATATATTAGTTAAGTTGTTGTATAACATCACTGTTGTTCCCATAATGGTGTCAACGCCTCGCATGTAATATCTCTTAATTAAAGTCAGTTGAACTTGTAAATGGTCATGCACGCTCTGGATATGTAAGCCATGTCACTTGAGTCTTCCTGCTTTGTGTCTGTGTGTTGAGTGGACAGACAGACAGACAGACAGACAGACAGACAGGTTTGGGACGTGTCAGCCCGCTCCAAGAGCTGGAGGCGCTAATTTGTTCATTTTTAACGGGGAGGTGCTCCCACTGGACCGCCCCTCCCACCTCCTTACCCCATGGCCTAATTCTTGATGTCGTAATTGTGATTAGAATTTGGATTTAATAGAACTGCTTTTGTCTGCAGGCCTGTTCTTTAACTGGATGTGAGCAGTTTAATATTGCTTAAATATTTCACACACACACACACACACACACACACACTCTGTAGTTTGATGGTTTAAACTTTACCCCAAATTATGTGACAGGCAGAGCAGGTTCATTTACACACACACACTCACATTACCTGCTGGACTCTCAGGTTATGTCCAACAGCTATAATGAAGATGTTGGTACAGGAGAGGCGGCAGGACGACAGCTACTGGATCTTTAGAAATATTAGAGATGATAAAACTGTACAAAGATTATAAAATTGATGTTTATAATACAGTTTAGAGAATATTGTAAGTCCAAGAAGAAACTGACAGAAAGGCAGGACTGAGAGAAGAAGGCTAACATGGCGGCTCAGTCCTGCAGCAGACGTTTGAGTCACTGCAGGTTCTGGCTTCACAGTCGAGGTTTGCCGCTCGGTTCATATGCACGTATGACCGTCTGTGCTACTATGTGACGGCATGTTAGCAGGAGGCTTCCCCGCCCTTTAATGTTTGTATGAAAAGACAAAGGCACAAATCAAGGCGGACAGACTGATTCATGATCAGACAGGTGTCTGTTAAAATCACGTTTACAGAGCGACTGTCTAAATCAGTGTTCAACTGCAGGTAACCATAGCAACAGGGCCGGCGCTGCAGGGTCTGTTAGTGGTTAACTGACTGGTGGAACTAATGTAACGACTAAACTGACCAGAGAACTCTTTAAAACACAGAGCCGAGCGATCAGAGAGAATTTAAACTGCCCAAACAACAACGAGGCTTTTAATTTGGAAAATCTGCTGAGTTCGCTGAATTATTCATGAAAGTGGTTTCTTCCAAAGTGTGTGGACTTTGATAGCATTGTAAAATCTTGACTGTGTCCAGTCTGATGCCACATTTTCACCCCAAAACGAGCCGATGGCTTCGTGTTAACGTGACTGCTGCGATGCGGTCGAGGTTTGTGGAAGCGAACAGCCGGCAGCACAAACTGGGGACAAAAGGAAAACACATCTGACTGAAACTCAGTTTTAAAAGCTCAAATTCACCAGGAAGGGAATTCAGCGGTGCGCTCTGAGGGAAATTCCCCGGGTGGGAGGTGAGCAGCATGTGGTTAAAAGCAGCATGCCCGCCTCCGTTTGCCCTCTTGTGAGAACAATTTCATCAACAGAAACTCAACAAGACCTCTCGGAAAATAAATTCAGCGCGGGGTAATGAAGGAGCGGTATGCAGCGAGCGCAGGCAGAGAACATTTTCGACTTTTAAATCTCCATTATTTACACCCGGCCCGCCTTTGATATCTCGGGCCTCTGCAGAAAATTCTCCCGTGTCGATCGTCCAGCCGAGCCCGTCTGAAGGTAAACCCGCCGAACCGCGGGGGAACGACACCGGCTTAACGCGATGATGTCAAGTCACTGAAACATTTTCATCATCCCAGCAACAGTGGGGGAATGTTTTCAATTAATTCTTTTCATGATTTAGTAATTCCAATTTCACTGAACTTAAACGGATCAGAGGAGCTGTCCTGTCTCTCCTCTTTTTTCCTGCGCTCACTTTTTGTTTTCCTTTTTCTGCAGCCATTATTTTCTTCACACTCCGAGATGTCTCACTGCTTCAGTGTCATCATGTTAAGGTCTTTTTTTCTCCCCCTTTCCAGTTCCAGACCTACAATTCAGAGCACTTGTGATTCTCTGCTCTTTCTGTCTGGCAATCCTATCACCCCGACCATCTACCTCTCCAGCAGCCACTCCATTCTCTGCTTATGTTTGTTTAATACTCGGTGGAGTTGTCTGCGCGGGATTGGGTGTCTGAGGTGTGATGCTGAGAGATTTCCAATTGATGGGATGGAGAGGATGGGACGGAGAGAGGGGAGAGCGAGAGGAGGTTGTAGAATTGGAGGAGAAAAGAGAAGAGGCCGAGTCGATGGACGAGCAAAGTGTTTTGGTCCAGAAAGCATCGGGGCAGACTATTTACCACAGAGAGACGGCCACAGTCCAATGGAAAGTGAAAAGACTTCAGTGGAGTGCTGGGAATTCATTTTTCATGAGAAATTGCACACTTTTGCACCAGAGTATTGAACCACAGTACTTAAATCCTGTTTAGTACAAAAAGCAATAGAGCTCGCATTAAAATGATGAGCTGAACTCTGTTTGGCTTCCATTAAATCCCTGCCACCGCTCCTTTCAGCCAAACGTGTGGCGATATTTGGTAGATCAGCTCAGTTTATGTAGACGGAGCGTGTCAGTGTCACTCCCATGGAGAACATCGTGCTGAGGTCAAAAGGTCAGCAGGCCTGAAGTTGAATCACTGGTACATCCTCTCTGCAGAGATTAAACTGTATCTAACTTCAGTTATTAGGCTCAGTATCTGATATCTTATCTGGAAAACCAGAAAATCCATTTTAATGAAGACGTAAGCACCTCCACGAGCGCTTCAATCAAAGCTCTTGTGGATCTGGAGGTGGTCTGGCTCTCGTTGTGATCGACTCTCAGATGTAAAGCTGCGTTGATGGAGGTTAATGATGGCACCGCTGCGACAGTATAGATTTCTATTTATAGTCTGATTCACCCATTGATGTCACCATGGCAGTGCTGGATGAATGTATTGTACGTGATCAGGCCGTATCATGCTTTCATTCTTCTCCCACTGATGATTCGTCCTTCTCTCTGCTCGGTGTCTGATGCTGAGGAAGACTGAAGAGACATTATTTTACTTGTTTGATGGTCAATAATCTCCAATGATGTGGGATACAAAATCATACAGTCCTTTGTAAGGCATCGCGGACAGTGGCGTAGCCCGTAAGTTACACTACGCCCTAATGCTTTCCTCTTCTTAGCTCCATCAGTCTCCATAAGTCCCCATGTTAGACAGCAGAAATAAACATGTTTACAGCCTGGTACAAAAAACAGTTTTGGTCTCTGTAGCTAATTTCCCCGTTCATGACAACTGTACTGAGGGTGAATTTATATACAACTCACCTGTTCACATTATATTAAGGCTTCAAGTTATGCAGGATTCAGAGCGTGGACGCTTTGATTGACAGGTGGGCGTGGTCACAGGTGGATTTTTTGAGGTCCACCTCAGCTCCACTACGATCCACATCTTTGGCAGTTTTTCGATGGGAGGCTGGGAAGTCCAGGATTTCTCCTGTTGTATGGTTAGAACCATGACATCACGTGAATCAGTCTTGTAGAGCTCCGAGCTACGCACACAATGAACGTACAGCATCATATCGTGAACTACCAGCATGGCTAGAACTTTTGGCCTCTGGTGCTCGATCAACAAGGTCAGGATGATCAAGAAAATCTTTGGGACTTTCACAAACCCTTTTCAGTAAAAGAGAGGATGGCGGCGCTCGAGAAGGTCCAAAAATCACAAAAATATGATGAGAATCAGGAAAAATACCTGGACTATACTTTGTGACAATCTGGTCAGAAGTTGTGGAGGTTATCACGATCGCTGCAAGCAGCTCAGCAGTTGGGTCACATGACTGCGCTCAGCTGTCAGCCCTGAAGGAACATCACTCAACTTGTCACCATCTGTCACCACAAAACACATCTTCCCCCAACGTCATTCTCCAACATCTCTAAAGTGCAGTCAAACTTTTACATCAGCAGCCAGAGAGGGGAAACCCCCGAGGGGACACCGCCGCTCCCTCGCCATCCATCACCATCAGGAAAAGGTGCCATCTGATTGCTTTGCCCTCTCTGCCATCTTCCTTCTCCTCCTTTCATTTAACGCTGGCACTCGTCCAGACACTAATGAGGATTGGCTCTTGTCGTTTTTCTGCAGATGCGGCGTCTTTTTCTCCCCCCGTTGTCATAAAGCGGCGGCCAGTTAACGGCGGCGACATGACTCTTCAAAATGTCAAAGAGGAGGAAAAACGGCCGGGGAGCCTGCGGTCAGCAGTTTAGGGAGAGGAGGAGGCAAAGAGGAGGAGGAGGAGGGAGGCGGGTGTTTTAGTAATTTAAGGTCCCGGTGTGGAAATTCAGGTCCTTCCCAAACATGTTGGACGTGCCTCTCTTAATGAGCACTTTAAGTACCCTGCCAGCCTCTTTAAACGTCCCCATCGTGATGCAAAGTGGAGGAAAGAGGCAGCTTTTAAAGGCAGCATATGGCTGCAGAGGATCTTCCACTGATGTATTGTCACGGGAGACTTCCCCTCCCCGGCTCTGCTGCCGAGGACGAGCTCTGAAACCGAGCCAGATGTCTGTGTCTTCACGGATACAAGCCCCCCGTCCTGATGTCTTGCTGCTTTATTGGCAGCGGCGGCAGCGGCATGCAGTTGGTCGTGAATGTTAAGGCTGCTCTGACACGGCGACAGTAATGATAATGACCATGATTTTTATGGGTGCAGTATTAATAACAGATGAGGATGGTGATTAAAAAAGTTGCAGGTACATGAATTATCCAGTTGGGAGAATGACCAGAATCCAACTTTGATCCATTTTTCTTTTCAGTGGTGGAGTTTATGTTTGTGTGAATACTCCAAAAAAGCGGAGTGTGAAATCGCTTTGAACGTGCCCACCTACGAGTACAAGCTTTCATCATTTAATCATGTGAGCTGCTGAATGTCTGATTGCTCTTCCAGTCGTGGGGAGATGGTTTTTTGACCTCTTTAGTTGTTTTTCCTGCTTTGGCTGCATTTTCATGAAAAGCGGCTCATCGACATGAAGTTCATACAGCAGAACAGAGTGGATCTGTTCACGAGGGGCAGCGAGGTGTCTGCTGCAGTCAGATCATCTCGGACAGCCTCGAAATCTCTGAATAAAAATCAGGGCCGGGTAATTATTCAGCCTGAAGTCAGCTCAGGCCAACCTCCACTCAGTTAGCTCATGTTAGCTCAGTCTGTTAGCTGCTGTTAGCTCAGTTTGTTAGCTGCTGTTAGCTCATGTTAGCTCAGTCTGTTAGCTGCTGTTAGCTCAGTCTGTTAGCTGCTGTTAGCTCAGTTTGTTAGCTCATGTTAGCTCAGTTTGTTAGCTCATGTTAGCTCAGTTTGTTAGCTGCTGTTAGCTCAGTCTGTTAGCTGCTGTTAGCTCAGTTGTTAGCTCATGTTAGCTCACTTGTTAGCTGTTGTTAGCTCATGTTAGCTCACTCAGTCTGTTAGCTGCTGTTAGCTCAGTCTGTTAGCTGCTGTGTAGCTCATGTTAGCTCAGTCTGTTAGCTGCTGTAGCTCAGTTGTTAGCTGCTGTGAGCTCATGTTAGCTCAGTTTGTTAGCTGCTGTGAGCTCATGTTAGCTCAGTTGTTAGCTGCTGTGAGCTCATGTTAGCTCAGTTTGTTAGCTCATGTTAGCTCAGTCTGTTAGCTGCTGTTAGCTCATGTTAGCTCAGTCTGTTAGCTGCTGTTAGCTCAGTCTGTTAGTGCTGTGAGCTCATGGTAGCTCAGTTTGTAGCTGCTGTGAGCTCATGTTAGCTAGTCTGTTAGCTGCTGTTAGCTCAGTCTGTGAGCTATGTAGCTCAGTCTGTTAGCTGCGTTAGCTCAGTCTGTGAGCTCATGTTAGCTCAGTTTGTACCTCATGAGCGCCTCTGTTTTGTACCACTCATTCCTCAAAATAAATCTTTTAAATGAATCTCTTGAATTTGACATGATGTGGTCGCGGAACAGAGGACTGGACTCGTGGTCTCTCTACAGTCCTGCCTCGGGTCTTATGCTGTCAGGTGTGTGTCTGTACATTTGCGTAGGTGCAGTGGTGAGTAAGTGCTTGAACAGAGGCCTTGGTGTAACAGTGAGTAACCAGCTGTGTGGCAGATAGATCTGTGCGTTGTCGTTATTTACCCTGAGTCATATTTTAAATATGGAAGTGATTTTCAACAATGATACCTGGCTGTAGTTTCTGACTCACTCAGTGATATCATCTGTTCACTGTGCC
>CM024791.1:26160755-26268832 GCA_014281875.1 Nibea albiflora | reverse complement strand
TTAGACCGAGAAGGTTCAAATATCCCAGCATGCATTTCACACGGCGGCCACGGCAGAGAAAGAAACTGACACTTGGTAAAGTTAATATTATGTTTTCATTGTGAACGAGCTGCTTCCTGGTCACATGACTGTGAAGTCAACACGACAACAGGAAGTACAATAACTAACCTCCACCTGAGGCTGGCTGCAGCAGTGAGTCAGTCTCCATAAGTCCCCATGTTAGACAGCAGAAATAAACATGTTTACAGCCTGGTACAAAGAACAGTTTTGGTCTCTGTAGCTAATTTCCCCGTTCATGACAACTGTACTGAGGGTGAATTTATATACAACTCACCTGTTCACATTATATTAAGGCTTAAAGTTATGCAGGATTCAGAGCGTGGACGCTTTGATGACAGGTGGGCGTGGTCACAGGTGGTGTCTGAGCAGCCAGGCGTCATTCAGCTCCACTGATGATCCACGACTCGACTTAGATTAACTGGGAGGCGGAAGAGGCAGGACTGCACACCACACCAGTTTTTAGTCATAAGTAATGTAATCAGAGTAAATACTCAAGTACATCTGGACACATTACCACAGCGGGATTACACTCTGACTCTGAAGAAACCTTTGGCTTAATATAATTCACAGATATGTTGAAGAGTAATCGCCTGAGTCAGCAGCAAAGCTGCCTCTGTCCCAAATGCAAACCGGGCCTCGTGTTTTCTGGAGTTTGAACTCCTGAACTCGACTCGCCGAGCTGTCGGCGGCTGTGAAAGGTTTGATTCGACTTGGCCTGCACTGCTGGTCTTCCTTTCATCGCTTTACTCTTCCTGTCTTCCCTTTTTGCCCTCGTATTTGCTCCTCCTGTTGTGTAATTGCCTTTGCTCCACAACTGTCATCCTTTGCTTCTTCCTTACTCTCCGCTTCCATCTCTCAGTTTAGATTTGTATGTCTTGGTCTTTTAAACACTTACAATGGCGGTCTGCTATTCCAGTTCACGCTCTAGTTTCCACGTCCTCTGTCCTTTCTGTGCTTTCCTAACTCTATATGAAATGACCCTTTCTTGCCTCTATAAGAAGGGCAGCTGTGAAGTTTCTTCTGCTTTTTATGTTCAAAGCAAAGAACCCCCGCCCCCCCAACAAGTTACAAACTGTACCATCCATCACCGGCGGCCGACAGCCGCCGTCATACAGACGGACTCTCTGAGCACGCATGCACTTTTAATGCACAACATATACATTATTTCCATTTTGTAGATATTGAGCAAAAAGGCTCCACGATTAGTGAATCTGATGAGGAGTACAAACCATGCAGCAGTAAACACGTCCCTCCCTCCATCTGGGCCAATCATGACAAATATGATTTCTTGTTCTGAGCTTGTCACTGGCGTCCCCCACTGGGCCAATCAGAGTCATTTTAGGATGCTGGAAAGCAGCTAAAAATGAGACGCAACAACTCCCTGAATTTGTCAGAATCAGATCTCTGGGATGCTGCAAGAGAACCTGAATCTAACTGGATCATATTCATGTCCACGTGTCAATTTGTTCAATGCTGAGGCCCGAAAACATCTGATTTTCTAAAACAAGTGGAAAAACCTGCTCGTGGGGTGAAATGACTTCAACCTGTTTGCAGACATCTCTAAAGAGAAGTGTCAGCATCTGGAGACGAGGCGAGAATAAGATTACTGCGGCGGAATGAAGAAAGATGAACGCGTTAATCCGTTCAGCGAGACATCGCGTGCGACAGATGGACAAACAAGCGTAAATTTGTTGTCTTTCAACCAGTTTCATCATGACACTGGAAACCCCGCAGAGGTTCTCTCTGCGAGCAGCGGCTGACGGAGAGGACACAGGAGACAGAGAGGTGAGAAACGAGGGGAGGATCAGAGAGGCTGCGATTGGTGGGCAGCGTCTAGTACCTGTAGCCAACAGGGCGCCCCTCAGTGGCCGTAACTGACTGTCAGTTGCTCGGTCTTCCTGTTTGGCCCCTCCTACCTCGTTGATTGATTGATGCCACCTGTTTCCAACCTTCATAAGATGAGCTGTAGCTCCGCTTGGTCCGTCCTGGAAGGCTGGTACCTTCAGACATGCTCTTTGATTCATGTTACACACGTTAAGCTGGCACAAAGTTTAATATCAACCCAACATCAACTGTTTTCCATCTCAGCTGATCACAGACGCTGAGTCGCTCTGGTGGTGATCTTTTTAGTCCCGTCATGTTATTAACCTGCTGTCAGTGTCTGTTTGCTTTCAGCACTTCACATCCTTTGTCGTCTTTTGTTTCCACTGGACAGCAAATCTTCCACATTGTGTGTTTGAATGATTTGCACAGCATCACATGATCTATTTATATTTTCCACAGCGTGGCAACATGTTGGAGAAACAATAAAATATGCATGTTCTGTATGAAAAGCAGCCAGACACATAAATGATTAAAATAATTAACATTCATTGATAAATTATTAACATTAAAACAGTAAAAGAGTTTCAGAGCCGTGCAAATCAATCACACTGTAATAAATACAGGACAGTGCATCGCAGCAGCCACTCTGACGTGAACGAGTAGACTAAGCACAGGTGTTACCACTGATGCTAATTAAGGTCGGGGTGCTGCTGTGTGTGTGTGTGTGTGTGTGTTGGTTCTCTGCAGTGCATGGACTGGGAACCTTCATTAGTATGACTGTAAACACGAGTTGTGCACAAACGTCACAGAGTTTGTCGTTAAAGCTCAGCATTGTGCGTATCCTGCAAATGTTCCTCACGTGGTGGAAGCATGACTCGGCTCGATGACTCGATGACTCGATTGATTTTCTCAGTTTGACCTGCTGCGGGACAGTTTGCGAGCCTGGAAGTGTCTTTACTGAGAGCAGCAGCGTGTCGTCAGCGTGACTCATTTGACGTTGGTGTCAGCAACTGATAACTTCTGCTGTAATTTCATGCAAACCACAAAGTGTTCTACTTTACCACTCCTGAGCATTTTGGTCTAATTAGTTCAGTTTAAATTAGTAGAGTTTATTTTTTCATTATTTTAATGGACTTTTCTTTAAGATCAGACGGAGAAAATAACAACAAGTTTAACAGCGTCTGCAGAAACTCAGTAATTAGTCTGGAGCATGTTTGACCCGATGTTTGACTCGGCACCTCGTGGCGTCATCAAAGGTCACGTCTTTGGAATTAAACTCCACCTGTTGCTTCAAGTTGCAGCTCAGAGAAAGTGAAGAGGAGGTTCTCGTTAACCACAGCTGGCTAAAGTGGAGCAATTAAGGCTAATCAAATGGCATTCTCCTTTAAACAAATGATTGGAAAGGTCAGCAGGCCGGCGGATGTAATTGATCAGATGGCAGTTTCCCCTCAGCGTGAAGGTTAGCTGATGCTGACATTTGTTCGGATCATTTTCTGCCGTGGATTAAAGCTGTACAGTGGCATTTTACATTTTTTCTGAGTTACTTCACGCTGACGTGCTCTGAATACACAACAGCAGGAAGGTTTTAGGACTCTGTGCATATTTATCAATCAGCTGTGACGAAGTTTTACCTGACACAACGTGACGACACGTTTTAAATTTCAGTATCAGATTATGTTGATGTGGATGGGCTCAGTTAGCTCATGACGATGTTTAATTATCTTATCACAGCTGTCTACATCCAGATCCAGCGTGCAGAGATGCATGACTGTCCCGATGAAGTGTCTGTGTGTCGATTTTACAGACATTCATGGTCCCCAGAGGATGAATCCTAATGACTCTAGTGCCACCATGAGCTTCCAAGAAAAATATTGGATGAATTGCCATGAAACCGTAGCTTCAGTTTTCTTTGTGAGATCCAGTACTGTCGACACACTTTTACGGTTTCTTCTCATTCTCTTCCAACCGTTCATCAAAAAGCTAAATCGCGACGTCAAATGAAGATCTAAATCAGACGTCAAGGACTGAAGTCCGTACGTCCAGGTCAAACTCTCAGGATGTGAAATGTTTCCAGGACGATCAGAAAAACTCTAAATTGGATTTTATGACTGTTACAAAAAAGATCAACGCTGAATTTCATGAGTCAATTCAAAGTAAGCGTTTCTTCAGCGACGCTTACGGACTTTGTACAATCAAAGCACACTCTTGAATGTAATATTGGAGCCTGTGACTGAACAGCATTGCTTCATGTTGAGCCGTCACAAGCACAAATGTTTGGGATCCCCGATAGAGCGCTCTGTATCATGTTAAAGCTTTCCAGGAAGCCTGTACTTTCACATTGATTGCCTCTTTCATCATGCTGGAAAAGAACCTGGATAAAAGTGGAGGAGGATTTGGGCTCTGTATAAATGCTGGAGCACAAACTAACGCCACAGAAAGAAATGTATTTTTCACTATCTGGGAGTTTTAAAAACCTGCTGGTGTTGAAAGAGAGCAGAGCGGCACGCTGGTATCTCCCCTCCCGCCCGCCGACACCAGCCGAGCGGGGGTGTTTCTGCATGATGAACTGCATGTGTCCGTCTCTGCAGGGAGGAGGAGGCGGAGGGCGAAGGAAGGGGGGGTGTTCTTCTCATCCAGAAATAATCCAATTCCACGGGAGGATGAACCAAACCTCCACCCTGCCGCTCTCAACTTCACCACCATGAAAAGAGCTTTAGAGTCAGAGGTTGCTGAGGAAAGACCCCAGAGACTGTGTGTGTGTGTGTGTGTGTGTGTGTGTGTGTGTGTGTGTGAGAGAGTTTTATTACACGATGCCGAAAGCAGGAAATTCCCCCCTGCGTGGATTTTCCCTCACAGGCCCGTCTTTTAAAAGTGAACACGGGATTCGGGACCGTTTGTTTCCTCGTTGATATTCTCACACAAACACGCTCGCATACATGCAGATGATGCAACAGCTTGTTATGACTCAATAAAAATTGCATTTTTTCCTGAAATACAATAATTTCACGTCTTTTTTCACACACACAGTCTCAGTTTCTACTTTGAATAACAGAGTTCACACTGAGCCGCGCACATTTTATCTTAATTACCAAAGAGTCTAAACACATCCTGCTACAATTAGTCACAAATGATCACATTTATCTGCAATAGGCACCTCTGTCATTTCGCTAATTTGCTCGTGTGGAAAGTGTGCAGCGTAAAGAGAGAAAGTAAAGAGCAGGTAACAGCTAAAGCTGCTCAGAGGAGAAGAAGACGCAGGCCGGCTTGGCTGGACATTCTCACCTCGAGATCGCCCTTTTCTCAGAACATTAATTTGAGTCATAGATCTTCTTGTCCTGTGAAGTCCTGCAGCCAACAAGCTGACAGAAACTCAAAGAGGCTGTTTAGAGTCAAAAAGAAACTCATTAATTAAACATACTAAAGATGACAGACTGTAAGAAGTGTAACAGTGATTGTCAATCAGGAATAAAGAGCTAAGAAGAAGATACAGTGCACCGCATCAGCGCTCTTTAATGAGAGAACACGTTTCACACATCAAGCTTCAAATTCAGCCGCAGCCAATGAGGCCGATGGAGAATAACGTCACAGCACAGAGGTGAGAAGCTAACTGCTAACTGTTAGCTCGGTCAGCCATGTAGCTAACTGAACCGACTCAGCCCGAGATGCCAGGAGCCAAACCTGCTGTGTTCACTGTTAGACTGGACACTGCTGGTTCAGAGGTTCTGTTGCTGTGTTCACTGTTAGACTGGACACTGCTGGTTCAGAGGTTCTGTTGCTGTGTTCACTGTTAGACTGGACACTGTTCAGAGGTTCTGTCGCTGTGTTCACTGTTAGACTGGACACTGCTGGTTCAGAGGTTCTGTTGCTGTGTTCACTGTTAGACTGGACACTGTTCAGAGGTTCTGTCGCTGTGTTCACTGTTAGACTGGACACTGCTGGTTCAGAGGTTCTGTTGCTGTGTTCACTGTTAGACTGGACACTGCTGGTTCAGAGGTTCTGTTGCTGTGTTCACTGTTAGACTGGACACTGCTGGTTCAGAGGTTCTGTTGCTGTGTTCACTGTTAGACTGGACACTGCCGGTTCAGAGGTTCTGTCGCTGTGTTCACTGTTAGACTGGACACTGCCGGTTCAGAGGTTCTGTCGCTGTGTTCACTGTTAGACTGGACACTGCCGGTTCAGAGGTTCTGTCGCTGTGTTCACTGTTAGACTGGACACTGCCGGTTCAGAGGTTCTGTTGCTGTGTTCACTGTTAGACTGGACACTGCCGGTTCAGAGGTTCTGTTGCTGTGTTCACTGTTAGACTGGACACTGCCGGTTCAGAGGTTCTGTTGCTGTGTTCACTGTTAGACTGGACACTGATGCTCTCCTCTCATTCATTCACATGGACACACACGCCGTGACATTCACCCTCTGACATAAATATACAGTGTACATTATAATATATAACACACATAATCTATCTAGTTGACTAATTTTCCAAGCCAAACCTTCACATACTGTGAACTGACATTGAGCCGCTCTCTCTCTCTCACACACACACACAGACACACACACACACTCACATACACTCATTTCCATTATCTATAGCCCTGCAATGTAAAACCACCCACAAAGTTCCAAAAAGTCAAACTCAGCCTGACTTCCTCCTGTGTCACCTTAGCAGTTTTTCCAAGGTGGTTAAGTGCAGGTTAAAAAGTTAAAAACAGCACAACAAACAGTCATCGTTACTGCAGCTAATTAGCAGCTCCCCCTAAAAAAAAAGGCTGATATTGAGTGAGACGAATTGCTGCCTGCGGGCTTGTCGTCGAGGGTGATGGATGGATGACACCGACTCCCTGCGGCAATGGCAGACACTGAGCCGAACTGAGCAGAGTGGGGGAGGGTGAGGGTGTCGTCCCGAGGACAGCAGGATGGTAAACAGGTCTGTAGGACGCCGATGGCCTCTGGTTCTGCTGCTGTAAGTCCCTGCTGAGTCGGATATATAGAGCACAGAGCGTCACCTCCGCCGCCGCCTGGGAACAGCCATGATGCTTTTAAAGTTTGTGCCAGGAGGCCTCAGTGTTTGAAGTGTACAATGAACAAGTTCAAAACATTATAGTGAATGTAAATCATCAGGGATTAAAGATTAAAAATAATAAATGTTGTTGAGGAAAAGGTGCTGAGAAATGATGAAATCATGACTTATAGTCACACGGTAACGCAACATCATGTCACTTTCCTCTGATACTCTGTGACCTCCTGCTGATCCACACTGACCTGTGATCAGGTGACCTGTGATCAGGTGAACGGTGTCTCTGTCAGTCACACAGCACCAACTATTTCACTGATTCTGGTGAAACTGGATCAGATTTTATGGAGAAAATGTTTCCTGGTTTTCCCTCTGATGTCCTCCGGCTGCTCCGCCTCAACTCTCTGTGATTTACAGAGTTTATGATGGACAGTGAAGTAAACTGCTGACAGCTGGAGCTGCTGTTAGCTCATGTTAGCTCAGTCTGTTAGCTGCTGTTAGCTCATGTTAGCTCAGTCTGTTAGCTGCTGTTAGCTCATGTTAGCTCAGTCTGTTAGCTGCTGTTAGCTCAGTCTGTTAGCTGCTGTTAGCTCATGTTAGCTCAGTTTGTTAGCTGCTGTTAGCTCATGTTAGCTCAGTCTGTTAGCTGCTGTTAGCTCATGTTAGCTCAGTCTGTTAGCTGCTGTTAGCTCATGTTAGCTCAGTCTGTTAGCTGCTGTTAGCTCATGTTAGCTCAGTCTGTTAGCTGGGCTGCCCGGTCTGAGAGCTCCGAGCACCACCCCAACAATATATAGAGCAGAATATCTTTATTGTCATAATTCATAATGAAATGTGCAGTACATACCGTCTTCAGTGCAGGAAGTGCAAAAAAAAGCATAAAACAGATAAACAGTATAAAAACATAGAAAAATTAAAAACACACACACATACATACAGAGCACCGACCATGAGTTATCTCATCAGGTCATTGAGGGCAGTCATGGCGATGCTGACGTTCTGGGCTCTTGTCAGGCAGCTGTAAAGCTCTTCCAGGGAGGGGCGGGGGCAGCCAGTGATTTTCTGGGTGGTGTCGATGGGTGGGGGTAACTGTGCTGCTGGCAAAGCACACACAGATACAGTACGTCATGCTCTGTGTGGAGCATCAGTAGAAGGACACAAGCAGCTTTTGGGAGACGTGGTTCTTCCTGAGGCTCCTCGGGAAGTCTCTGCTGTGCGTTCTTTACCTGCCTCCTGGTGTTAGTGCTCCAGCTGATGTCCCCCTGTATGTGCACGTCCAGAAACCTGAAGACTGAGACCCCCTGCACGCAGTCCCCGCTGATGACAACAGGCTGAACGTCTGTTTAGTTTTTAGTCTGAGTCTAATTCAGTCTGAAGTCTAATTAACTAAGAGAAAAGGAGAGAGTGAGCGAGCAAGAAGCCGCCGGACAAGAGTAAATCTGGGACTGACTTTTAGTGGTTGGTGAGAGCTTGGTTGAAATAAAAGGCTGAAAGACAGACGCCGAGCTGGCTAGCTGCTGCTGGGACTAGTCAGTAAGATTACACACAAATCAAACACCCAGTTTAAACAACGAAAGCTGGAGAACTGTGCTCAGTCTTTATTGACCAAAGCATTACAGACGGACTCTTGAGTGCGCCCGCTGTGGGGATCCCAGAGCGGCGGCTGCATCAGCGGCAGCGTCATCCAAGCAATCAATGCACACAATCAAATCTGTACAGGAGCACAGTCCTGCCTAGAACAGGAATTGTGTATTTGTGCTGCGTGCCTTGCGATCGATGCTGATGGAGACATAAAATTGATGGTCACTGTTGTACGTCTCCAGAGTAATACATTCCTGTGCATAGTATTATAAACTGCCTAAAACTCTACGGATCTATTTCTTCCAGCTGCTCAACCATATTTCTTCTTCTTACCGGCACTGATGTATACTTCCTTTGCATCTTAATATTCTCGGCCTTAGCGTCTGTAATCTAAATCAAACTGAACATTAGAGCTAAAGCTGATCTGTGATCAGTCGGTCGACCAATTTAAAACAAAGTGTCATGTGAATGTGACACATTTGCATTTTCCTGTACGTGTGGTACTCTGACTCCAACAGACGAGCCTGGTTTGTTCTCTTTCACAGCCAGTCGAGGGGGGTATTTGTTCAGTTTACAGAGAGACTCTTCACCGCGCTCTGCTGCATCAAAGTCTTGTGAATTTCGAGTGCATCGATGGAGACGGTTGGCGGCGATTCAAATTAGCCATCCGTTCAGGAAAGATGGCAGGTCTCCCCCTGACCCCAGGGCCACCGAGGCCCTCTGTGAGTGAGCGCAGGGAAAGCCTTTAAAAGATTGCTTTTATGCTAAAGGCCTCTAAACGGCGTGATGGGCAAGCGGTGATCGTCTGCTCTGGTCTGAAGCTCAGGCAAGGCATCAATAAACAATGAGGGCTGGATGTGGAGACGAAGAAGCGCGGAGGAGCTCTTCATTAGCCGTCGCAGCGGCAGCCTCCACTTCACTTTTATCTCAGATGAGTCACTCTCCATCTCTGGGTGTTTCAATCCGACGGGTCGGCGGAGTCACCCCCCCCCCCCCCCCCCTCTTCACGCCTTTCATGTTTTAAAATCCACACTCTTGTTCTCGATGTGTCACCCTCCAGTCATTCTCCGGCTTTTTTCAACCAGCTCTCCTCTCAATTAAACCTCCTCCTTCTACTCCTCCTCCTCCCCCCTTCTTCTTCTCCTTCTCCAGGCCCGGCACAAAATCAAATGAGCAAAGTGTAGGAGAATTAAATCCAAATGTGTCTCGCATATTATCCCAGACACATGAGAGCTGAGCGGAGATGACCTGCTGGAGCCAATTAAAAGGCAAAAGCGTCGTCTCCTTGATGTGCACTATCACTGATGTGCCATCTTACCTCCAGGCTGTGTGATATTGGCTGTTTGATGGGACAATTGAGTTGATCCCTGTTCATCCTTGTCATGTTGGAGGTAAGATGTAATGAGTCCAAGGCAGCCGGGTGCATTTCTTTACAGTGATGTCCTGAAACGATGTGAGCAGACCTTTGTGATGAAGTTCTTCATCCCAGCACATGAACCGTGGTTTGATGGTGCATGTCAGTGTGTCAGAGGCTGGAGTCACGCTGCTGAACGGAGCCTAAAGCAGCTACAGGTGACATTACTGAGCGTCTCATGCAACATTAACTAACTTCTAACTCCCGACCTCGCACTTGAGAAGGTTCCTACTCAGACTTAGAACCCCGACCTCACGTGGAAGCAGCTGACGTCACACACACTGTTGTACATTTCAGAGGTGGGTGACTTACGGCTCGGCTCGGTGCTGATCGTTCTGAAACAGAATCACATGCCAGCACACCTCAAGACTGAAGGTTTATGTGCCGGGCACTCCTGTAGGCCTTCAGCGTGGAGGTCGGGCATGTTGGAGCGGAGAACATGCTCTGGCCTCAGGCTTTGGGTAGTTCAGCTGGGTGCGATGACTCCTTGGTCCCCGGGAACTCCAGCCCTGGTGGGGTTTATAGTGGGGTTACCTTTCAAATCAAAATCAAATCAAATTTTATTTGTATAGCCCAAAGTCACAAAACACATTTTGCCTCAGAGGGCTTTACAGTCTGTACAGCCTGTACCTTTCTTCTCCTGTGAACTGGTGCAGGTGTCCTTTATATGTTCTGGTCTCGGTGGAGCTTTGTTTTGTTACAGTCTGGACAACAGATTCAAGGAGAATAGAAGTCTGCTGAAATCTGCACCTAGAGCAGACTCTGGAGGTCTACAGGGCTCGCTGAGGTCTCTAGAAATCAAAGGTACGCAACACATTTCAATCCTTCAGCTTTCACTGAGCCCGGATACAAAGAGGAGATAATAACCTGGACAAGAGACAGATGACTGTCCTCCTGCAGTGTGTAGGATTGAGGATGAACTGTTCCTGCCTGTAGTTTTACCTTTGTTTCATTCTAAGCCGAAGCTCGGTGACACGGCACAGTGAACAGATGATATCACTGAGTGAGTCAGAAAACTACAGCCAGGTATCATTGTTGAAAATCACTTCCATATTTAAAAATATGGACTCAGAGGTAGAATACGACACGCACAGATCTATCTGCCACACAGCTGGTTACTCACTGTTACACCGAGGCCTCTGTTCAAGCACTTACTCACCACTGCACCTACGCAAATGTACAGACACACACCTGGACAGCATAAAGACCGAGGCAGGTACTGTAGAGAGACACGAGTCCAGTCTCTGTTCCAGCGACCACATCATGTCAAATTCAAGAGATTCATTTAAAAGATTTATTTTGAGGAATGACAGTGGTACAAACAGAGGCGCTCATGAGGTAACAAACTGAGCTAACATGAGCTCACAGCAGCTAACAGACTGAGCTAACAGCAGCTAACAGACTGAGCTAACATGAGCTCACAGCAGCTAACAGACTGAGCTAACATGAGCTCACAGCAGCTAACAGACTGAGCTAACAGCAGCTAACAGACTGAGCTAACATGAGCTAACAGCAGCTAACAGACTGAGCTAACATGAGCTCACAGCAGCTAACAGACTGAGCTAACAGCAGCTAACATACTGAGCTAACAGCAGCTAACAGACTGAGCTAACATGAGCTCACAGCAGCTAACAAACTGAGCTAACAGCAGCTAACAGACTGAGCTAACAGCAGCTAACAGACTGAGCTAACATGAGCTCACAGCAGCTAACAGACTGAGCTAACAGCAGCTAACAGACTGAGCTAACATGAGCTAACAGCAGCTAACAAACTGAGCTAACAGCAGCTAACAAACTGAGCTAACATGAGCTAACTGAGTGGAGGTTGGCCTGAGCTGACTTCAGGCTGAATAATTACCCGGCCCTGATTTTTATTCAGAGATTTCGAGGCTGTCCGAGATGATCTGACTGCAGCAGACACCTCGCTGCCCCTCGTGAACAGATCCACTCTGTTCTGCTGTATGAACTTCATGTCGATGAGCCGCTTTTCATGAAAATGCAGCCAAAGCAGGAAAAACAACTAAAGAGGTCAAAAAACCATCTCCCCACGACTGGAAGAGCAATCAGACATTCAGCAGCTCACATGATTAAATGATGAAAGCTTGTACTCGTAGGTGGGCACGTTCAAAGCGATTTCATCACTCCGCTTTTTTGGAGTATTCACACAAACATGAAACTCCACCACTGAAAAGAAAAATGGATCAAAGTTGGATTCTGGTCATTCTCCCAACTGGATAATTCATGTACCTGCAACTTTTTTAATCACCATCCTCATCTGTTATTAATACTGCACCCATAAAAATCATGGTCATTATCATTACTGTCGCCGTGTCAGAGCAGCCTTAACATTCACGACCAACTGCATGCCGCTGCCGCCGCTGCCAATAAAGCAGCAAGACATCAGGACGGGGGGCTTGTATCCGTGAAGACACAGACATCTGGCTCGGTTTCAGAGCTCGTCCTCGGCAGCAGAGCCGGGGAGGGGAAGTCTCCCGTGACAATACATCAGTGGAAGATCCTCTGCAGCCATATGCTGCCTTTAAAAGCTGCCTCTTTCCTCCACTTTGCATCACGATGGGGACGTTTAAAGAGGGCTGGCAGGGTACTTAAAGTGCTCATTAACAGAGGCACGTCCAACATGTTTGGGAAGGACCTGAATTTCCACACCGGGACCTTAAATTACTAAAACACCCGCCTCCCTCCTCCTCCTCCTCTTTGCCTCCTCCTCTCCCTAAACTGCTGACCGCAGGCTCCCCGGCCGTTTTTCCTCCTCTTTGACATTTTGAAGAGTCGTGTCGCCGCCGTTAACTGGCCGCCGCTTTATGACAACGGGGGGAGAAAAAGACGCCGCATCTGCAGAAAAACGACAAGAGCCAATCCTCATTAGTGTCTGGACGAGTGCCAGCGTTAAATGAAAGGAGGAGAAGGAAGATGGCAGAGAGGGCAAAGCAATCAGATGGCACCTTTTTCCTGATGGTGATGGATGGCGAGGGAGCGGCGGTGTCCCCTCGGGGGTTTCCCCTCTCTGGCTGCTGATGTAAAAGTTTGACTGCACTTTAGAGATGTTGGAGAATGACGTTGGGGGGAAGATGTGTTTGGTGGTGACAGATGGTGACAAGTTGAGTGATGTTCCTTCAGGGCTGACAGCTGAGCGCAGTCATGTGACCCAACTGCTGAGCTGCTTGCAGGCGATCGTGATAACCTCCACAACTTCTGACCAGATTGTCACAAAGTATAGTCAGGTATTTTTCCTGATTCTCATCATATTTTGTGATTTTTGGACCTTCTCGAGCGCCGCCATCCTCTCTTTTACTGAAAGGGTTTTGTGAAAGTCCCAAAGATTTTCTTGATCATCCTGACCTTGTTGATCGAGCACCAGAGGCCAAAAGTTCTAGCCATGCTGGTAGTTCACGATATGATGCTGTACGTTCATTGTGTGCGTAGCTCGGAGCTCTACAAGACTGATTCACATGTGATGTCATGGTTCTAACCATACAACAGGAGAAATCCTGGACTTCCCAGCCTCCCATCGAAAAACTGCCAAAGATGTAGACTGTAGTGGAGCCGAGGTGGACCTCAAAAAATCCACCTGTAACCACGCCCACCTGTCAATCAAAGCGTCCACGCTCTGAATCCTGCATAACTTTAAGCCTTAATATAATGTGAACAGGTGAGTTGTATATAAATTCACCCTCAGTACAGTTGTCATGAACGGGGGAAATTAGCTACAGAGACCAAAACTGTTTTTTGTACCAGGCTGTAAACATGTTTATTTCTGCCTGTCTAACATGGGGACTTATGGAGACTGATGGAGCTAAGAAGAGGAAAGCATTAGGGCGTAGTGTAACTTACGGGCTACGCCACTGTCCGCGATGCCTTACAAAGGACTGTATGATTTTGTATCCCACATCTTTGGAGATTATTGACCATCAAACAAGTAAAATAATGTCTCTTCAGTCTTCCTCAGCATCAGACCACCGAGCAGAGAGAAGGACGAATCATCAGTGGGAGAAGAATGAAAGCATGATAACGGCCTGATCACGTACAATACATTCATCCCAGCACTGCCATGGTGACATCAATGGGTGAATCAGACTATAAATAGAAATCTATACTGTCGCAGCGGTGCCATCATTAACCTCCATCAACGCAGCTTTACATCTGAGAGTCGATCACAACGAGAGCCAGACCACCTCCAGATCCACAAGAGCTTTGATTGAAGCGCTCGTGGAGGTGCTTACGTCTTCATTAAAATGGATTTTCTGGTTTTCCAGATAAGATATCAGATACTGAGCCTAATAACTGAAGTTAGATACAGTTTAATCTCTGCAGAGAGGATGTACCAAGTGATTCAACTTCAGGCCCTGCTGACCTTTTGACCTCAGCACGATGTTCTCCATGGGAGTGACACTGACACGCTCCGTCTACATAAACTGAGCTGATCTACCAAATATCGCCACACGTTTGGCTGAAAGGAGACGGTGGGCAGGGATTTAATGGAAGCCAACAGAGTTCAGCTCATCATTTTAATGCGAGCTCTATTGCTTTTTGTACTAAACAGGATTTAAGTACTGTGGTTCAATACTCTGGTGCAAAAGTGTGCAATTTCTCATGAAAAATGAATTCCCAGCACTCCACTGAAGTCTTTTCACTTTCCATTGGACTGTGGCCGTCTCTCTGTGGTAAATAGTCTGCCCCGATGCTTTCTGGACCAAAACACTTTGCTCGTCCATCGACTCGGCCTCTTCTCTTTTCTCCTCCAATTCTACAACCTCCTCTCGCTCTCCCCTCTCTCCGTCCCATCCTCTCCATCCCATCAATTGGAAATCTCTCAGCATCACACCTCAGACACCCAATCCCGCGCAGACAACTCCACCGAGTATTAAACAAACATAAGCAGAGAATGGAGTGGCTGCTGGAGAGGTAGATGGTCGGGGTGATAGGATTGCCAGACAGAAAGAGCAGAGAATCACAAGTGCTCTGAATTGTAGGTCTGGAACTGGAAAGGGGGAGAAAAAAAGACCTTAACATGATGACACTGAAGCAGTGAGACATCTCGGAGTGTGAAGAAAATAATGGCTGCAGAAAAAGGAAAACAAAAAGTGAGCGCAGGAAAAAAGAGGAGAGACAGGACAGCTCCTCTGATCCGTTTAAGTTCAGTGAAATTGGAATTACTAAATCATGAAAAGAATTAATTGAAAACATTCCCCCACTGTTGCTGGATGATGAAAATGTTTCAGTGACTTGACATCATCGCGTTAAGCCGGTGTCGTTCCCCCGCGGTTCGGCGGGTTTACCTTCAGACGGGCTCGGCTGGACGATCGACACGGGAGAATTTTCTGCAGAGGCCCGAGATATCAAAGGCGGGCCGGGTGTAAATAATGGAGATTTAAAAGTCGAAAATGTTCTCTGCCTGCGCTCGCTGCATACCGCTCCTTCATTACCCCGCGCTGAATTTATTTTCCGAGAGGTCTTGTTGAGTTTCTGTTGATGAAATTGTTCTCACAAGAGGGCAAACGGAGGCGGGCATGCTGCTTTTAACCACATGCTGCTCACCTCCCACCCGGGGAATTTCCCTCAGAGCGCACCGCTGAATTCCCTTCCTGGTGAATTTGAGCTTTTAAAACTGAGTTTCAGTCAGATGTGTTTTCCTTTTGTCCCCAGTTTGTGCTGCCGGCTGTTCGCTTCCACAAACCTCGACCGCATCGCAGCAGTCACGTTAACACGAAGCCATCGGCTGGTTTTGGGGTGAAAATGTGGCATCAGACTGGACACAGTCAAGATTTTACAATGCTATCAAAGTCCACACACTTTGGAAGAAACCACTTTCATGAATAATTCAGCGAACTCAGCAGATTTTCCAAATTAAAAGCCTCGTTGTTGTTTGGGCAGTTTAAATTCTCTCTGATCGCTCGGCTCTGTGTTTTAAAGAGTTCTCTGGTCAGTTTAGTCGTTACATTAGTTCCACCAGTCAGTTAACCACTAACAGACCCTGCAGCGCCGGCCCTGTTGCTATGGTTACCTGCAGTTGAACACTGATTTAGACAGTCGCTCTGTAAACGTGATTTTAACAGACACCTGTCTGATCATGAATCAGTCTGTCCGCCTTGATTTGTGCAACACTTTTCATACAAACATTAAAGGGCGGGGAAGCCTCCTGCTAACATGCCGTCACATAGTAGCACAGACGGTCATACGTGCATATGAACCGAGCGGCAAACCTCGACTGTGAAGCCAGAACCTGCAGTGACTCAAACGTCTGCTGCAGGACTGAGCCGCCATGTTAGCCTTCTTCTCTCAGTCCTGCCTTTCTGTCAGTTTCTTCTTGGACTTACAATATTCTCTAAACTGTATTATAAACATCAATTTTATAATCTTTGTACAGTTTTATCATCTCTAATATTTCTAAAGATCCAGTAGCTGTCGTCCTGCCGCCTCTCCTGTACCAACATCTTCATTTAGCTGTTGGACATAACCTGAGAGTCCAGCAGGTAATGTGAGTGTGTGTGTGTAAATGAACCTGCTCTGCCTGTCACATAATTTGGGGTAAAGTTTAAACCATCAAACTACAGAGTGTGTGTGTGTGTGTGTGTGTGTGTGTGAAATATTTAAGCAATATTAAACTGCTCACATCCAGTTAAAGAACAGGCCTGCAGACAAAAGCAGTTCTATTAAATCCAAATTCTAATCACAATTACGACATCAAGAATTAGGCCATGGGGTAAGGAGGTGGGAGGGGCGGTCCAGTGGGAGCACCTCCCCGTTAAAAATGAACAAATTAGCGCCTCCAGCTCTTGGAGCAGGCTGACACGTCCCAAACCTGTCTGTCTGTCTGTCTGTCTGTCTGTCTGTCCACTCAACACACAGACACAAAGCAGGAAGACTCAAGTGACATGGCTTACATATCCAGAGCGTGCATGACCATTTACAAGTTCAACTGACTTTAATTAAGAGATATTACATGAGAGGCATTGACACCATTATGGGAACAACAGTGATGTTATACAACAACTTAACTAATATATATATATATATATATATGGGGAGAAAAATAAACTTTTCATTCTGATCTCAGTTTTTCAGGTCAGACTCTTATATGTAACTGAACCCAGCTTACTACTCCAGTAACTAGTCTGAGCCTCAGTAACGACCTGCAGCTTTCTGCAGATGTGGAGTTTCCAAACTGGATGAATATCACAAACCACCCTGATAGTTCAGTCATACAGTGACTGAGATATCTGCTGATTTTTACTGACAGATTTAACTACAGAAATCTGTAAACTTCACCTGTGCTTTAAGCACCAGATGTGAGCCAAACATTTCCAGTAACTCCACAGGGTTGTAAACTCCAAAAAAATTAAATATTCAGGCCAGATTAGTCCACCTTCAGTCTTTAAAAAACAATTTCTCTGCGCTCACTGAACTGTTTGAATGCAAACAAGGTGCACACCTGTATTAACGAGGTGCACACCTGTATTAACGAGGTGCACACCTGTATTAACGAGGTGCACACCTGTATTAACGAGGCGCATGCCTGTATTAAGAAGGCACACACCTGTATTAACGAGGTACACACCTGTATTAACGAGGCGCATGCCTGTATTAAGAAGGCACACACCTGTATTAACGAGGCGCATGCCTGTATTAAGAAGGCACACACCTGTATTAACGAGGCGCATGCCTGTATTAAGAAGGCACACACCTGTATTAACGAGGTGCACACCTGTATTAACGAGGTACACACCTGTATTAAGAAGGCACACACCTGTATTAACGAGGCGCATGCCTGTATTAAGAAGGCACACACCTGTATTAACGAGGCGCATGCCTGTATTAAGAAGGCACACACCTGTATTAACGAGGTGCACACCTGTATTAACGAGGTGCACACCTGTATTAAGAAGGCACACACCTGTATTAACGAGGCGCATGCCTGTATTAAGAAGGCACACACCTGTATTAACGAGGTGCACACCTGTATTAACGAGGCGCATGCCTGTATTAAGAAGGCACACACCTGTATTAACGAGGCGCATGCCTGTATTAAGAAGGCACACACCTGTATTAACGAGGTGCACACCTGTATTAACGAGGTACACACCTGTATTAAGAAGGCACACACCTGTATTAACGAGGCGCATGCCTGTATTAAGAAGGCACACACCTGTATTAACGAGGCGCATGCCTGTATTAAGAAGGCACACACCTGTATTAACGAGGCGCATGCCTGTATTAAGAAGGCACACACCTGTATTAACGAGGTGCACACCTGTATTAAGAAGGCACACACCTGTATTAACGAGGCAGTCTAACAGCTTCATAAAATCCAGAATATTCATTAAAGAAAGTTGAGGTGTATTACATAAAGTTTATGTCCATGTTTGTTGAGTTCAGGATGTGACGATGTGATTGTTGAGTCGTGTGTTATCGTGCTGATTTAAACACATTTTAAATCTAAATAAATCAAATTGGTCTAGTTGACCAATCAGATTGTTCTACCTGTTGTATAATTCAGATTAATACCCGTGGTTCACGATGAGCTCAGGCTTCAGTAAACCTGAACACGTGACCGTGTCCGTCTCGTATAGCTTCAGTAAAGAGCTGACACACCACATACATGACACGGTTTGGAAATGAACTCTACGTGGATAAATTGGACTATTGTTGCGTTTCTATCCGTGTTCACTGCAGATGAAACAAGTGCGGCGTGCAGGAATCTGTTGTTCTCCCGTATTGTAGAACTCCACTGAGGCTGACTGGGAGAAATGACAGTGAGAGCCTGCTGAGAGATTTTCCGGGCGTATGGGTCCATTTTCTGGTTCAGATCAGGTTAGCGCTGTTGTAAAATTGAGTTTATTTGGGCGTAAAACCTCCAAACATGAGCCTACGAAGGCAGCACATCCCCGTGCTTGTGTATTGAGCGGCTCCTGCCGAGAGCATCCCGTCTTCTGCTCGAGCTTTTGTGGTTCTTTTAGATTTCACTCGTGTTCAGAGATATCGATTAAGGCGCCCTCAGCAAAGGAGGATGTGCGGATTCTTAAAATGGAGCAGCGACTGTCTTTTAAAGGTTCTCTGTGTTAATTCATCCACACTTTCACTCCGGGTTCACATGGGGCCACATTTTTGTTCTCATTATCTTCGGCTGTGTATACGGCTCTAAATACTTTCTAAGTGCAATCTGAGGCAGTCCCTTAAATGTTTTATGAGTTAAACCTCTCTGTAGTTCCCATCTCTGCTCGGGCTGATATGCATTTTGTGCAGAGCTGTCAGAGTCCGGGGCACTGTAGCTCTCAGTCAGCCTCCTGCTACACATGTGGTATCCTCTCTCATGCTTTAGATACTGCAATAATGAAAGGGGAGTGTCCCTCGACTGTCTTTCAAAGAGCACTTCATAGAACATTCTTCTTACAAAATAGCTCTCTCTTAGTCTCGCTGAATACAATTGCTTCTGGGGCACAATGAAATGTTCTTCCCTCGGCGGCGGCGACCTCGCTCGCATTCACGTTCCAAAGTCACGCTCATCACTGAGGAGGGAGACAGAGGAGTCCAGAAACTTCTTCGTCTACTTCAACTCTTCTTTTTCTTTTCCCTTTTTTTTTTTTTAATGCTTTCAGGGCCTGCACATGCACACTGCAAATAATGAAGCAGACGCTGAGGCTCAGTACCGGCCTTCAACATCTACATTCACCAGAAAATGTATTATTTGGGTCAAATAAAAGCCGTGACTGATCATTTATTATCCAAACTATAAAGGTTATATGTCAAAACATGAATTTAAAGTAAAGCTGTAGTGGAGTAATGAGCAGAGATCGACCTCTGAACTCCACCGGCCCTGTTTGTTTCATCCTGGTTCAACACCTAATGGCAGTTAATGACACATTTTAAACTTGATTATAACTGTGATCACATCTGACACAAGTTTTTAAAGTCTGCTAATTAATTGTATGTAACGATGTAAATAACTGGCTCCTCAAAATGTGCAGCATGAATTTCAAATGGCTAATTAAGAGCACAGTGGATGCACGCGTCAGAGTTTCTGCTGAGACTTGTAAACACAAATTACAAAATAAAAACTTGAACCGCTCCATGAAACATGTGATATACATTAACTGTCTGTAACTTTATTTAATGAGTCAGGAGCAGGTTAAATGGTTAGGCAGCCCGAACAGCAACTGTGCTGAGCGTTAGCACCAACGTTTGACTGCCTATGCAACCGCCGTCCACGATGCAGACAGTCTCTCTGTATCTGTGGAGAGAAGCCACAGACGAAGGGTCAAAAACTGCAGTTCCTCCATCGTCCACCTGAGGCTGGCTGCAGGAAGGGAGTCAGTCTCCATAAGTCCCCATGTTAGACAGCAGAAATAAACATGTTTACAGCCTGGTACAAAAAAACAGTTTTGGTCTCTGTAGCTAATTTCCCCGTTCATGACAACTGTACTGAGGGTGAATTATATACAACTCACCTGTTCACATTATATTAAGGCTTAAAGTTATGCAGGATTCAGAGCGCGGACGCTTTGATTGACAGGTGGGTATCGTTACAGATGGCTCATTAGAGCAAACAGGCAAGAATTGATCATCAAGCTTCCACTGTGCCTTCTCAGATGTCGTTCATCCTGCAAACAGGTGGACTGAACCTGGAGTTTGACAGCGTGAACGCTCTGTGTAGGAGTACGGATGTACGAGAACTGAGGCAGCTCAGTAGAAGCTTGATAATCAATTCTTGCTTATTGACGACGGATCCCAGCGACAATATATCTGACAACATTATCTGAACGAGGTTTTACAGCACGTCATTTGGCAGTGACTATAGATGATTGAAAACAAGTTGAGTTGATGCAGTGAGAGAATCTCAGCTGATTTCTCCACTTGTTTTGAGAAAATGAGGATTTTCATACAGACTAAATGACTTGTTATGATGGAGATTTTTTGGATTGTGCCCTCAGCTGTCAGCTCCTCCATCCTCATCCTCCTCCTTCTATCCATCATCCTCCATCAGTGATCGAGCCTTGCACAAATCACAAAAAAGGGGACCCACCGCTGTTTAATTTCAACCCGCGATCAATCTCCAATCAACAGCACTATATAGGTAATCACCAGAATCTTCTGGAGAAGAAGAAAGCCAATTTTCGTGGGCTATATATCAGTGTGCGGGATCCCCCTCATTGATTGGTGTATGAATACGAGGCCTGAAGGAGCAGCAGAGGCAGCAGCACGGCGAGGCGAGGCGAGGCGAGGCGAGGCAGACTGTGTTTGTTTATGAGGATCAGATATTTTCTGCAGCAGATGGCAGCCAGAGGGGCTCAATTTCACATCAGGCCGAGTGTTCAGAGCTGTCATGTCCAGACGAAGCAGTCCAAGTGTACATCATCATCATCATCATCATCGGTATCAATACAGAGAGCTGCTCGCCACGCGCTTTTCGATAGTGTACAAATGTCTAATTAAAGGAGCTCTCTGACATTCTGGGGATTGTTTGTTGTCCTGCCTCGAGTCAGAAGACAAGATCAATATCAGCTCTGTGTTTCTGTCCAGCACAGACATGACCTTCTTCTTCTGTCCACTCAGAAATGTGCAGCGTAATCCCGCCATGGTAAATATGTTCAGCTCTATTTATTCTGTTTACATTAGTTATGATCAAAAACATCAACATCTCTTCGTTAGCTTCCTCCGTCAGCGTCCTCTTCACTCTCCTCTCTTCTGCCATCAATGTCCATAGAAGCTGCTGACTGCTGGACCTGAAAACTTCCTTGTTCCAGAGCTCAAACTGAGCTAACATGAGCTAACAGCAGCTAACAACCTGAGCTAACAGTGGCTAACAAACTGAGCTAACATGAGCTAACATTGGCTAACAAACTGAGGCTAACATTGGCTAACAAACTGAGCTAACAGCACTACAAAAGGGAAAACCAAAGAGTGCAGTAAAACTCGTTCATTTTACATTTTGTTGTGACACAGCCGGCCGTAAACGATTCAAATTGTGTTTAATCGCTTCATTCCAGTTTTCTTGCTATCCTCAAAGGTTCTCACGTAAAGCTCTGGCTGACTTCATCCTGGTATGATAGAGAGTGTTTTGGATGGTGGATAGTGAAGTGCAGCAGAACCAAGATTTCATCTTTTTTTATTCTGCACATTCTTCTTATTTGTACCTACATATTACCCACAGCTGGAGAGTCAGGTGTGGTATACTCGTAGCGGCTAACGTAGCCTTGGGAGCCTGTAGCCTGCAGCAGAGATGAACAGCAGCTTACAGCAGTCTGGTCAGATCTCTTCTGTCTGACTCCAACCAACAGATTTTCTTTCATTTTCAAGCTTGTAGTCTTCATCCTGACGCTGACAGGACAGCTTTCAGACTTCACACAGCTCAGACACTCGAGGCCCTCGCCCCGACGCCTGGAACGTGTGAACGTCTCCCTTTAACAGAACAGGACACTATAAAACTACAGCTGAACAGGGAGGAGCTCCTCTGTTAAAAGCTACACCTTCATGTGTCACAACCTTGTGTGTGGCCATCACACCAAGATGAACGTTGACGGTGGGAGACTGATGCATGCAACCTGCAGGCACCAAAGGACTTTTCAGGACCAGCTTCACTTTTGAGACGTGAAATGTAGGCTGCATCTTAATAGACCGATTTCAAAGGGTCAGTGAACCTTCCACCCGAAGAGAGTGTCAATACTCTCTGAGCGACCTGTGAGCTGGGGTGGGGTCTGTCTGCGATGGCAGAGCAGCGTTCGGCAGCACGGAGAAGGTGTTTCATGCTCGGGGTCATGTTTGACGTCAGCAGCATATGAAGAACTGGACAGAGGGAGACGTGGGGCTGGAGGCCACAGGCACATTGGAAAGTTGATCACAGCGCGTGAAAAGGTTATTTAGATGTTCTTTAACATTACAGACTTTTGGTCTGATGCACTGACTTCACTAATGTCCCGGGGGAACAGGAAGTTTGGCCATTACGCCAAACCTCATGGAAGCCAGTGCTGTTGTTCTGACACTGAGGGCTTTCATGGAGCCTGTGGTGTTTTCATCAATCACCACGGTAATGAGGAGGGTTGACGTTCACCGTCCGGATTCATAGGCAGGACGCGTTCTTCGCCTTTCCTTGTTGTGAATTTTGTTCATTATCTAGGCCTCAAAGGCCCGGACGCCTTATTTACTGCCACTGTGTTCATTTTAGTTGATTACTGTTAATCGTGTACATTCATCATCCCTCTTCTGTTCCAGCAGCCTGTTCTTGGTGTTTTCATCCCATCGTCCGAGCGTTGGGTCCCTCCCTGATCCGCAGAGCGTCCAGTGAAGGTCGGAACACTCCGACCCAATCGGCGGCTGTGAGTTAGCTCGCTGTGACACGCAGCATGTGACCTCCTTGGTTCTACACATATTCAGAAGTCTGTTGTAAATATGTCTCTGCTGACGTTGCATAGGTCAGTGCTGCGTTTCAACAATGCTGCCATGAAAAGTAGGACACAGTCAGTGACGGTGTGTCTCTGAATTAGACTTAGGGTTTCTTTAGTGGAGGTCTGTGCTGGTGTGTGGCAGCAGCATGTCAACAATCATCAACCTTACAAAAGCTTTTGATACAGTTCTGAATAAATGTTTTTCTTTCTTCTCGGTCCAGCAGAAGAATGTCAACAGAAGATAGACGACTCTGTGGCGTCCCGCAGAGGTTGATTCTTGGACCATTATTATTTATTAAAAAACTACAAATGCAACATATTTGGTATTAAATAAAAGGGGAAATATTTTTTTCAATGAAAGCTTGTGATTGTTACTTTCTTTTTTTGGTGAAGCTGTTTGTTGAGTGAGAAGGAAAAAGTTCTGTTGGGGTCAAACTCATCTGAAAGTCGTACTAACACTTTCTGGGAATTCTCGTTGATGAGTTTAAGTTGAAGCGTTAGGCAGAGAAATATATAAATCTATCGAAGGCGCACAAACTGTTTCCTTACTCTTGTTAGGCTCTAATTTATCGCCATCTTTCACAGTGTAACACAGTTGGACACTTTTCCTGCAACTCTCCGTAAAACTTTGGCTCTTCAGTATTGGTCTATTATTCTCTGATGAATAATATACTCATAAAACAAGACAATGTTTAAAACACTGCAGGCTGAATTCACTCATTTAACACGAGCGGCAGAAACTTTAACCTGCTGATGGTCTTGGATGAGTTATTTGGACCTTTTTGGGGCCGGTGCATCTTTTAGTTTTCTCACTGAGGACTGTTTGAACTGACAATGTCATCACTAAAACTGCTTACGTGGCTAAATTTCCAAGGCGAGGAGGAGAACATGTTCCGCCCTCTGTCTGACCTGACTCAATCCGGCCACTTGTGGACCGAACAGCGGCAGAATCTTAAAGACCCCGGTCACTTTATTCCACACCAACTTTTCTCACTTAATAACACTTGTTCTGTTGTTTCTCCTCTAACACACTCCTTCCTGCAGACAAACAGCGATGCAAGCATGGTGTCGATGTTGTAGTACACGGCCTCAGTCCTGATTCAACCCCCTCTCATTAACGAAGAGAAGCAGCATCCGAGGGGCTCGGGCTGTCACTGTTCACATTATAGTTCATAAGCCCATTTTTAATTCATGCAGGGGAGATTACTGTGTGTGTGCTGTTGTGTGGTTTGGGACGAGTTTCAAAGGTTGGATTTCTTTTTTGTGCTTCAGTTGGGTTAATGAGTCAGACTCAGAGACAGCCAGAGTACGAGGCTCGTGTTCGTGCAGCTGGAAGCTTCCAGGAGAAACTATTTATTCTGTTGTATCTCATTAAACAATGGCTGTTGTCATCCACATTCTGCCCGTGTAGTTTTTGGGCTTGGACACATTCACATTTTTCCTCTCGCTGCTCGGTCATAGTATTATTAGTAATAGTACTCGTAGTAATATTTGGTGACTTGGTGCAGGACAGTTTGGGGTAAGTTTAACGAAGCATCCTTCAGGGTTTGCACTTATAATTAATAATATACAAACTCTGTCACTGTGTAATCTGTAGCCACAATACGCTGCTTCTCTTTGGAAAGCAGAGTTTGCCATGTAGTAGTATGTGATTCAAACTTTACCTCAGTCTCTACAGGCAGTAATATTCTAAAGCAGATAGCTGACGTCCCGCAGACTGTCTAAAACCTGGACGTAGTCTCTGTGACGTCCCCGCAGACTGTCTAAAACCTGGACGTAGTCTCTGTGACGTCCCCGCAGACTGTCTAAAACCTGGACGTAGTCTCCGTGACGTCCCCGCAGAACTGTCTAAAACCTGGACGTAGTCTCCGTGACGTCCCCGCAGACTGTCTAAAACCTGGACGTAGTCTCTGTGACGTCCCTACAGACTGTCTAAAACCTGGACGTAGTCTCCGTGACGTCCCCGCAGACTGTCTAAAACCTGGACGTAGTCTCCGTGACGTCCTCGCAGACTGTCTAAAACCTGGATGTAGTCTCCGTGACGTCCCCACAGACTGTCTAAAACCTGGACGTAGTCTCTGTGACGTCCCCGCAGACTGTCTAAAACCTGGACGTAGTCTCCGTGACGTCCCCGCAGACTGTCTAAAACCTGGACGTAGTCTCCGTGACGTCCTCGCAGACTGTCTAAAACTTGGATGTAGTCTCTGTGACGTCCCTGCAGACTGTCTAAAACCTGGACGTAGTCTCTGTGACGTCCCCGCAGACTGTCTAAAACCTGGACGTAGTCTCTGTGACGTCCCCGCAGACTGTCTAAAACCTGGACGTAGTCTCTGTGACGTCCCCGCAGACTGTCTAAAACCTGGACGTAGTCTCTGTGACGTCCCCGCAGACTGTCTAAAACCTGGACGTAGTCTCTGTGACGTCCCCGCAGACTGTCTAAAACCTGGACGTAGTCTCTGTGACGTCCTCGCAGACTGTCTAAAACCTGGGCGTAGTCTCTGTGACGTCCCCGCAGACTGTCTAAAACCTGGACGTAGTCTCCAGGACAGGTTCTGAAGAGCTGTTGGAAGGCTCAGTGTGGCGCATGTGGATCTTCAGTGGACCTGAGCCGGGCTGAATGACACCTGGTTGCTCAAACAAGCCACCTGTGGCCACGCCCACCTGTCAATCAAAGCGTCCACGCTCTGAATCCTGCATAACTTTAAGCCTTAATATAATGTGAACAGGTGAGTTGTATATAAATTCACCCTCAGTACAGTTGTCATGAACGGGGAAATTAGCTACAGAGACCAAAACTGTTTTTTGTACCAGGCTGTAAACATGTTTATTTCTGCTGTCTAACATGGGGACTTATGGACACTGACTCACTTCTGCAGCCAACCTCAGGTGGACGTTAGAGGAACTGCAGTTTTTAACACTTACAAATAGTTTTCATTTACCAACCAGAGAGGCTGCTGCTTGGTTGTTAGCTTCCTTTAGCTCACTGTCAGCTTGTGATCTTGATTCATAAAGAAGATGAAGTGATTGCCTTTATTAGTGGCTGTTTGGCTGATGATTGTCACTGACTGGAGGATTACCTTTATTTCACCTTCAGATCAGCCGTGTTTTAGAAAAGTCTTCTGGTTTCTTTTGGACTCATTTCCAGGTGAAACTTTAACATGAACTATTTTCTTCACAGCTGTCAGAGTGTATTAACTCTACAGATCATTTACAACATCCTCTTCCTGGAATGAGTCGGCTCTTGATAAGCCCTCCCTCTTCTTCCTGCTCTCACACACAGCCAGCTCCACTCTGCTCATGTGTTTCCTTGTTCCCTCCCCCTCAGATCTCCAGTTTGAAGATGGGTGGAACCAACATGTGGTGACGTGTCAGCTGACAGGCCGCATGTTGTTTAGATCAGAGCTCAGACTAGTTTCATTTCTCAGGAAGTCAAACTCAGACAGTCGTCGACGCGGAGAGGAGAAATGGCGCAGCAAGAAAATAAACTGAACCGGGAAACCATCTCTTGTCCGATCTGTCTGGATCTACTGAAGGATCCGGTGACTACTACCTGTGGACACAGCTACTGCATGAACTGTATCAAAAGCCACTGGGATGGAGAGGATGAGAAGAGAATCCACAGCTGCCCTCAGTGTAGGCAGACCTTCATACCGAGGCCTGTCCTGAAGAAAAACACCATGTTAGCAGCTTTAGTGGAGGAACTGAAGAAGACTGGACTCCAAGCTGCTCCTGCTGATCACTGCTATGCTGGACCTGAAGATGTGGCCTGTGATGTCTGCACTGGGAGGAAACTGAAAGCTCTGAAGTCCTGTCTGGTCTGTCTGGCCTCTTACTGTGAGAAACACCTCCAGCCTCATCATGATGTGGCTCCATTAAAGAAACACAAGCTGGTGGAGCCCTCCAAGAAGCTCCAGGAGAACATCTGCTCTCGTCATGATGAGGTGATGAAGATATTTTGTCGCACTGATCAGCAGTGTATCTGTTATCTCTGCTCTATGGAGGAACATAAAGGCCACGACACAGTGTCAGCTGCAGCAGAAAGGACTGAGAGGCAGAGAGAGCTCGAGGTGAGTCGACAAAACATCCAGCAGAGAATCCAGGACAGAGAGAAAGATGTGAAGGAGCTCCAACAGGAGGTGGAGGCTATCAATGGCTCTGCTGATAAAGCAGTGGAGGACAGTGAGAAGATCTTCACTGAGCTGATCCGTCTCATGGAGAAAAGAAGGTCTGATGTGAAGCAGCAGGTCAGATCCCAGCAGGAAACTGAAGTGAGTCGAGTCAAAGAGCTTCAGGAGAAGCTGGAGCAGGAGATCACTGAGCTGAAGAGGAAAGACGCTGAGCTGAAGAAGTTCTCACAAACAGAGGACCACAACCAGTTTCTACACAACTACCCCTCACTGTCACGACTCAGCCAATCTACAGACTCATCCAGCATCAATATCCGTCCTCTGAGGGACTTTGAGGATGTGACAGCTGCTGTGTCAGAGCTCAGAGATAAACTACAGGACGTTCTGAGGGACCAACAGACAAACATCTCACTGACAGACACTGAAGTCCATGTTTCACTGTCAGGACCAGAACCAGAGCCCAAGACCAGAGCTGAGTTCTTAAAATATTCACGTGAACTCACACTGGATCCAAACACAGCAAACACACTGCTGTTATTATCTGAGGGGAACAGAAAAGTGACATTTACAGATCAACATCAGTCTTATTCTAGTCACCCAGACAGATTCACTGATTATTGGCAGGTCCTGAGTAGACAGAGTCTGACTGGACGTTGTTACTGGGAGGTGGAGTGGAGAGGAGGAGGAGTTGATGTAGCAGTCACATACAAGAATATCAGCAGAGCAGGAGAATCACATGAATGTGTATTTGGACGCAATGACAAATCTTGGATGTTAGATTGTTACACAAACAGTTATTACTTTTATTACAACAGTGTCGGCACTCCCGTCTCAGGTCCTCAGTCCTCCAGAGTTGGAGTGTACCTGGATCACAGTGCAGGTATTCTGTCCTTCTACAGCGTCTCTGAAACCATGACTCTCCTCCACAGAGTCCAGACCACGTTCACTCAGCCTCTCTATGCTGGACTTTATATTGATTATGACTCCTCTGCTGAGTTGTGTGAAGTCAAATAGACAGAAGTCATTGAAGGGTTAAATTCTGTGTTTCATGTCTTCAGCTTGTTTTGTTTCCATCATTGTTGCTGACAGCTGATTGTTGTGGCATTTCTTCACCTGTCAATCAAACACTGTGGGCGGTACTTTGCCCTCTTCTCATTGGTGGTTGTGTAAATGTTTGAGTTTCTTTCGGTGGCTCCTTCCTGTGTCTGTTTAGCCATGGAGGCTATCACTGCTCATGATGACTTTAGTTTGTATGATCAGAATCAATAAGGAGATGATTCATTCTCTTCTTGTACATATGTGAGATTCAATGAAGAAACAACATTTAGTTTGTGCTCTGAGTCAATAAAGAGGATTTATTACACACTGAAACACAGTCCTGATTCATTTGGTCAAGTTTGGTGTGAACAAGTTGAGTTGAGTCCTGACACACACGAGACAACAGAGGCCATGGTGCGTTCACTGACCTGCTTTATTGTTACAATATTGACCTTCAGTCCAATGAGCCTCTGCTGCGTGACACCTTCTTTACAACATACACAACTGATATGACGAGATACTGCAGTATACTTCTAGTGAGACGCCATCAACACGCTGCAGCAGAGTTGAGTTGTATATAAATTCACCCTCAGTACAGTTGTCATGAACGGGGAAATTAGCTACAGAGACCAAAACTGTTTTTTGTACCAGGCTGTAAACATGTTTATTCCTGCTGTCTAACATGGGGACTTATGGAGACTGACTCACTTCTGCAGCCAGCCTCAGGTGGACGTTAGAGGAACTGCAGTTTTTTGGTATTAGCTTCACACAGCCAGCGAGGTCGCTGCTTGCCTATGATACACTGATATTGATGATATTTCAAAAAAGAAACATTGGTATGTTAATAACAGACATTTATTTTAATACCGTGTCAACAATCCAGCGCCTCGGTAATCTTCAGTTCCGGACGGCTCTCATCTGAATTCTGCTTCATAACATTCAAACTGAAAATGGACTCCAGATATTTCTGATGTTCAGCTGGAGCTTCTTTTATGAAATGTATATTTATTATCTTAGCCGTGACTTTTGAAGGTCTGCATATTGTTACGGCTCTGTAATGAGTTTGCCCTCTTCGTGTCAGGAAATGAGAAGACGTGCTTTCACTAAACCAGCGAAGCTACAAAGAACCAATCGAGGACATGAATTATGAAACATGATTGCTGTTTTTCCTTGAGAGTCGACGGGTGTGGATGCTGCAAACACGAGTGGCGTGTTGTCTCTGCGCTCGTTTGGTCTGGATTCAGATGCAGACCTCAGCTCGGCGTGCAGCCTTGGTAGATGTTCTGTCGGGTTATTGGGGATGTTTCACGGCGGCTCCGGACTCGACTTTAGAGGTCAGATGTTGCATTTTGTTTCCCGTCTTGTTTCTGTTTGACTGACTTCAGCGCTCCTCCTTCAGCATCGCTCATCACTGATGTCTGAGCCCAGAGGATCCTCGCCGGTCAGATGCTTTTCTGTTTTGTCACATTGTTTTCTGTCGGTAAGCCTCGGGCGCCGCTGTGCCGTGAAAAGCCCAGCGGGCGGCAGCTGTTGTGGAGATACAGCAGCCAACAGCAGCGATCCTTCACCTGAATGAAGCATCCAAAGAGACACACAACAGAATACCGAACGAGAAGAAGTCAAAGATGCCTTGGTGTTTTATTTTGTGCCTCTGTTAGCTGTGAAAATCTTAAAGTTTGATTCATGTGAGATGTCTTTATGTTTTCTCGACGAGGTCCAGCTGAAAGTCCTCGATCGTCTGGACAAAGAGCTGCGTCTGAAAAGGCAGTTTCCATTTGTTGACCTTGACAGAGGATTTATTCGTGTCTTTAGATAAACTTTGTGTTCTCACATCCATTAACGTGGCTTCCATCAGCAGACCAGCAGCGAGCGCTGTGTGTGGGAGTTTCACTCTTATTCATGTGACGCTGACCTTGTGTCGGCCCGGAGGGGGGCAAACACACCGGCCCCTGTCCGCCTCCATCTTCTGTGCATCCAGTCGGCAGTGCACTTTTCTGATTTTACACGTTGAGTTCAGGTCACTTATCACGGGACTATTATTCAGGCGGTTGTATCATGTCTTCTGTGGCTTTGAAATGTGTGTGTGTGTCTGATCGAGGGTAAAGAGAGCCAAGTGAAACCTGTGGGCTCAACTCCACATGGAAGAAAATCTCATTGACATCTGTAACATTTCTAATAACTCACATCCAGCTTGAGCACAGATCCTTTTCTCTCCTCAGTCAGGCCAAAGTCCTGCGTCTGCGTGAAGCGTCCACCCACCACGCCGTCCTCCATCTGCAGGACCGCACGCACCTGAACTCTCATTTTTCGGAGCCGCAGCTCGTTTGATGACTGCCTGCCGTCTCCCTTGTACAAACCCACAAACTGCTGTCACTGTTGCTCCGGCACGACTCCACTTTACACGGCTAACATTTCTATTTTCTGTCTCTGCGACTCTCGTACGGTTGTTCTGCATATTGCTCTTCATGTCGTACCTTGTTTTGTGTCTGTTTTTGTGTCTCGTTAGTCTTAGTTAGTTGTTTGAATGTTTGCTTCTCTCCCACTGAACGTTGCATCATTGCTTCTTTCTGTTGTGAGACCAGCAGTCTCAGTTTTGTTCCTCTGTACTGTACGCGCTCCGTGTACAGGCTGGCGACAGTAAACTCTCAGCAGCAGCTGTAAAAGCTGCAGGACACACGGCTGATGGATCTGCATGGACCATGCTGCACGCTAACAACACACACATTCATGAAACGCAGTGTGAAACAAATGTTCGATATGATGTAACAATTTCCAGTTTGATGAATGTTAATAAGGAGACCGATGACGTCCTCAGAGGGGGCTGGGTTCTGCCGCGGTCAGCGCTTTGTGACATTCATGCACGGTGCAGCCGGGGTGAGGAGGGCGTCAGGACTGGGAGGAAGTCGCTGCTCCAAGTGAAGAAGCTCGAGTATCTCTCTTGTCTTGGGAAAAAGGAGCGTGAGGTGGACCGCCAGGTCGGTGCGGCATCGGCATCCATCTGCGCTCCAACCCTCACCTCCGGTCGTGAGCTTTGGGTCGTGACAGAATAACTGAGATCACGGATCTCGGGTATCTCGGGTATCTCAGGATCCTCCTGGGCACCTTCCTAGAACCTGCAGGAGTCCCATAAACTGTTAAACCTGCTGTCACCACGACCCGACCCAGAGAGGAGGAAGATAGATCCTCCATCCAGCTGTGAGCCAAAGGACACATCCTGCCGTCACCGTTGTTCTCTCCTCTTTTCACTCTGCTGAGAAAAGTTACATGACGTCGACACAAAATGGCGTGAAACTGCTTTGACTCGAATTTGTTTCAGGTAATGAAAAAGATCATCGACTGCTTATTTCCTCTCGGATCTGCGGGCGCACGCCGCAGCAGGCGATGTGATTGGTCGTCTGAGTAATCAGCGCCGGGATGCGGCCCCGTTCATCCTGATCAATCCTTTCATTAAACTCAACATCTTGTGTTTTACACGAGAGGAAAGAAAAAGTCCTTTTTCCCTCCTTAAAGTCTCCGTCGTGAAGAGCCATCATCGCGATGTTGATTGACACATCCAAATGAATGAACGGTCTGTTGAGAGGTCCGGGGTATATCTTTTTCACATCATTACTGTGAACATCAGTAATTTCCATCATGAATACTGCAGCGTCCCCTGACAGGCTCTCATCGCACTCCCGACATCCATCGGGGGAAATGATGGTATTAGACGGGAGGCAGACTCTCGGGGTGAGGCTCCGTGATGAGAGGGGGGAGGAAGGGAGGGAGCTAATTACCCTTTATTACCAGGGACCAAAACCCCCCCGCTCCCCACCCCCCCGTCCCAGGAGGCCCTCGCCTGGCCCGGTTTGAGACAAGGAGGATCCGGCACGCCACATTAGCTCACTCCTCGCTCGCATTAAGAGCCGTGCGCGCACACTGGATGGTTTCTGTCGGCCTCCTGCTCACCCACAGGACGGCTCCACGAAGAGGACGCCGTGTTTGTGTCGGTGTGAAACAACACGTCACGCTCACAGCACACAGAATATATATATTTATATTTATTATGTACAGCAAGAAACAGAAGCACAAAACTCTCTGTGGAAAAACAAACATCAGCTCCATCATCCAGACATGAAAGATGAACATTGGACACCTGAGGAGCTCTTTGCTGTTTGAACTCCTTCTAATGTTCAAAAAAATCTGAATCTTTCATTTTTCCTGCAGCTTTGACCCCTGAAACATTTTAATTAGCCACTTTGGTGTTAAATGAGTCATTTGGTGAGATGAGAAAATGATCGTTTAAAAGAAGCTGGACAGAAACAAACATGAATTAATAATAAGATAAAACTCAATCATACGAGCAAACCGCATGAAGGAGCCGCATGTTAGAAACTGTTTGACTCCAGCTAACGTCATTACATCAAACGTCCACCTGGTTCCAGAAGTGAGTCAGTCTCCATAAGTCCCCACGTGTCCACGCGTGTTCTTCAGTTGGTCAGTTAGCCACAGAGGTCCGAGCTTCTCCTCCCACGTGTGCTCCGTCACATCTGCAGCGAGAAGCGAGGCAGCACAAAGTTATTCCAGCTCCGACACAACGGAGGCAGGAGCGGCAGCGAGAGATTAATCAGACCAACAGCGTGTCAAACATTCACACACATCTGCACGCGGATTCATGTTTTCACTGCGAAAACGAAGGTTTTCAAGGTTTTCATGCTGGTTCAGGAGCCGTCCTGGTGTCTGCTGGTCCTGACTGGGTGCACGCTTTGCTCACGCCTCAGGCCATCTCTGCATAAATCGGTGAAGTGAAATAAATAACGGTGTGTGTGTGTGTGTGTGTGTGTGTGTGTGTGTGTGTGTTTTCACTGAAATTCAAATGTTGAGCTCTCTCTGAAGAGTTCCCTCTGTGGATCTGATAACAGCCTCCAATCTCAGTTTGTCCTTTCCCGCCGCTTCCCGGCAAAATGTCAGCCCGGGCCAGACCGGACCGAACCGGACCGCTTTTATTTCAACTATAAATTTTATGTTTTTTTTCAGTTTGTGAGCTCACACACACACACACACACACACACACACACACACACACACACACATGTCTGTCAGGTACACACTTTGGGGGAAGAATCAGCGGCCTTGAGCCGGAGAGTCAGCGTTCAACAGCGTCTGATTGGCTGACAGCCACGTCCTCCGGCTGCCGTGTTTATCCACGCTCATGAAGGCAGGAAAACATCCTCCTCCTCCTCCCCCTCCCCCTCCCCCTCCTCCTCTTCCTCCTCCTCCTCCTCCTCCTCCTCCTCCTCCTCCCTCCCCCTCCCCCTCCTCCTCTTCCTCCTCCTCCTCCTCCTCCTCCTCCTCCTCCTCCTCCTCCTCTTCCTCCTCCTCCTCCTCCTCCTCCTCCTCCTCCTCCTCCTCCTCTTCCTCCTCCTCCTCCTCCCCCTCCTCCTCCTCCTCCCCCTCCTCCTCCTCCTCCTGCTCGGCCCTCTGACGCGGCGCTGTGACAGGCTTAACGGTGATATGAGGGGATGTGTTATCTGCTGACTTCCAAATTCATAAATCTTTGAGATCAGACGAAATTGAAGCGGCTTGAAAAGCTCGGAGGGGAGATTGACACGTCTGAGTGGCTCCGTGGGTGCGATGCTGCAAACTGCATGCTAATGCGCCATCATGCATATGTTTGTATGTACTGTGTGTGTGTGTGTGTGTGTGTGTGTGTGTGTGTTTACAACTTGTAGCTCACTGTTTGCTCTGTGTTTCTTACTGCCTACGTATGCATGTATATGTATGAGGGCTGAGTCTCAGAAAAACAGAGTTTTGTTCCGTTTAGCAATAAATCGTCTTGATGTGGACGTTCTGTGATTCCTTTTGTCCTTGGTGCGTCAGAAAGAAAAGATTTAAGAGAGAAAGAGTCCTGATGAAACTCACTTGAGAACTTCTCCACCAAAGCATGAAGCTGTGAGACGTTTTGATCTTGGCTACACGACTGTTTGGAGGCTTTTAGCGCGCGTTTGAAGCGCCGAGCATCATCTCAGATTTCTCGATATCGGTGTGCACTTTGAGTTTTTGGTAGCAAAACATTTCTCCTCCAATAACTTGCGCTGCGCAAAAGAACAGTGGAATGTTTTTTATTTAACAAAATGAGCCGAATGTCCTGTTTGAATCAGAGCTTCTGTCTCCAAGGTTCTCTGAGGAGTTTCAGACGATGCCACAGATCGGACCCGGCCTCTCGCCCAGTGCCAGCTGGGATTGGATGGATGGCTGGATGGTGTCAGACTTTTCCACTGATCTACAGGAGGCGGTGTGCAGGCTTGTGCAAGACTCCAAACTCCTCCAGGAGCGTTTGAGAAGCCCGTCAGACTTTGTCGCTACCCTTTAGTCTAATCTGCACGGGGTGTTTTACTTTGAAAATTCACCAGCTTCTCTGTGTCTGACTTCCTGTCGTCTGGACCTGATCCGCGCTCGTCTGTCGAGTCACAGAGCTTCTGGTGGAGTCACAAACATCGTCTGGTGTGATCACCGTCGATCAGGATGTGCTGAAGCTCAGTTGTGAGACAGCACACACGTGCCAGCTGATGCTCTGAACGAGCAGACACAAAGATGCTTTCCTGGACATCGACGACAGCGTCACACTCGAGGCTCATTTATGGACAGAAATCCAAATATTCCAGAGAAATAACATTTAAATGGAACCTTCAACCCTACTGCTGTGTGTGTGTGTGTGTGTGTGGTGTAGATTGAGTCAGAGATGGAGTGTGAGATGTGAGCGCTCTGCCTCCAGATAAAGCCTCTCTCTGTCTCTCTCTCTCTCTCTCTCTCTCTCTCTCTCTCTCTAATTCATTTTCCTTCCTCTGATTTATCTTGTTTTCCTCCGTCTTGTCTGCTCATGCCCAGATAAAATCCCCCAAATTGCATCACCCAGCTCTCTGTAACTGTGTTGCCTGTGTTTCAGGCTACAGTGTAGTCCAACAGAAAAATAATAATACATCTGGTATCTCTTAGATTTGAGTTATAACACCATTTATACAGCCGACAAGCCCTTTGATGTAATTATTTCGTGTCTGCGTCGAGGCGTCCGGAGGTGATACAAATATCACGGAGGCCTTCAGCAGCGAGTGTGTCGACTTACTGCAGGAAGTCCAACTTCACTGCGAGAGTGTAAGTTTAACAACTTCTGCTACAGCTGCTGTACGGAGAACGGAGCCGGTGCGGTTCTGTTTGTTTCTGTCCAATTAAAAGTCTCAGAGTTCATTAAAGTCACAGTCGACTCCTGTTGAGTTCAAACATCAGCGAGCTGCAAACCCACGACTGAAGTTTTCACTGAAGACTGTTCAATGTCAGGACTACAGACTGTCTAAAACCTGGACGTAGTCTCTGTGACGTCCCCGCAGACTGTCTAAAACCTGGACGTAGTCTCTGTGACGTCCCCGCAGACTGTCTAAAACCTGGACGTAGTCTCTGTGACGTCCCCGCAGACTGTCTAAAACCTGGACGTAGTCTCTGTGACGTCCCCGCAGACTGTCTAAAACCTGGACGTAGTCTCTGTGACGTCCCAGCAGCTGTCTAAAACCTGGACGTAGTCTCTGTGACGTCCTACAGACTGTCTAAAACCTGGACGTAGTCTCTGTGACGTCCTACAGACTGTCTAAAACCTGGACGTAGTCTCTGTGACGTCCCCGCAGACTGTCTAAAACCTGGACGTAGTCTCTGTGACGTCCCCGCAGACTGTCTAAAACCTGGACGTAGTCTCTGTGACGTCCCCGCAGACTGTCTAAAACCTGGACGTAGTCTCTGTGACGTCCCCGCAGACTGTCTAAAACCTGGACGTAGTCTCTGTGACGTCCTACAGACTGTCTAAAACCTGGACGTAGTCTCTGTGACGTCCTACAGACTGTCTAAAACCTGGACGTAGTCTCTGTGACGTCCCCGCAGACTGTCTAAAACCTGGACGTTCTGTGACGTCCCCGCAGACTGTCTAAAACCTGGACGTAGTCTCTGAGACGTCCCCGCAGACTGTCTAAGACCTGGACCACAGGCTGCAGGGCGAAGTCAGACTTTAAAACTTTCTCTCTGTGGATTTTGCACATGAACAGATCATCAAGGTGAAACACTGCGCGACATTTCTTAATGACTGTATTTTCTGATTCATGAGGCGATAAAAAGAAATTCTCTCTGTAGAAAACTTTTGGCTCTAAAATGTTCAGATTTCTGAGTGCATTTTTAACGAGATAATGCCTCATTTGCATATTTAAACATGCAAGTAATAATACAAGTGATGAACTGGGGAGGTTTCATGGTGACATCTGTTAGTCTCCAGTTTCAGAGTGTAAGCTAACATCGATCATCATCCAGGTCAGCAGCAGCAGCTAATCTTACTGACTAGTCCAGCAGCAGTCAGCCAGCTCGGCGTCTGTCTTTCAGCCTTTATTTCACCAAGCTCTCACCCAACCACTAAAAGTCAGTCCCAGATTTACTCTTGTCCGGCGGCTTCTTGCTCGCTCACTCTCTCCTTTTCTCTTCTTAGCTTCCTCCGTCAGCGTCCTCTTCACTCTCTGCTCCTCTGCCATCATGTCCATAGAAGCTGCTGAGGCCGGTTAGACTGCCCGCTCACTCAGCTCCTGTTCTGGCGAGACACCGGATCCACTCCAGCTGAAGAACTGAAAACTGTTTTTTGTACGAGGCGGTCTGTGTGCACGTATCAGAATATCAGCTCTGTCTCGACTGTCAGAGCGATGCCTCCACTGTTGCTCTCCTGGAGGTTTCTAACATGTTTTCCCCGTTAAAAGGTTTCTCCTCACGCAGACTGAGGGCAGCTCCCCGAGGCAAACTGTAATTTGTGTAAATAAAATTTGACTGGCTTGTAGCGCGGCAGTAATCGCTGCTGCCTGATGCACTCTGTCTGACTGGACTGAACTTTCCGGGAGTCTTACAGGACGATCCGTGAGCCGATGTGTTCGGGTTGAAATACTGTGCTCACGCGTCACTGAAAACTCTGACCTGCTGCCTGTCGCATCACGATGAGCACCACGCCAACAAATGATTTGAGTTCAAGTCCTGAACAAATACAGGTGAGATGTTCACAGGAGTGAAGACAACTGGTGTTAAAGTCCAGTCAGTTCACCAAAGAGTCGGTCAGCAGGACTGACCAGATCACGTGACTTCTCCAACTTTTCTTCTTCTGAGTTGCCTCCACCTGCAACATCACCTTGGAGACCTCACAGGTTCATCATCAGTAAAAGATGGAGGACCGACTCTGTCCTTGTTGCCAGAGACAGACGCTGCTTTCACAGGCTGGCCGTTGGAGGTAGACAAGCTACAAATGTCACATAATTAGAATCAAATGAAATGAAAACAAGCAGTGACTTTGTGTTTGCTGACTGAGTGACGCTCTCGGTGAACTGCAGCAACACTGGAGAAATAAGATTAACAGTTATTTTTCGTGGGTTGTATCCGGCTTTGTGTTAACTGTCTCTGGAAATAAATGAGAGTGGAGCCGTCAGTCAGGCAGCAGCTCCATCCTGACAGATGTTTGAATCCTTCACCTGCTGCACCTCTCAAACTGTCCACATCAACGCTTTCTCTCCAGAGGTGACGCTTCGCTTCTTTTTCTCAAGGTCCTCCAGCTCAGAGTCGAGTCTTCAGCTTCCGTATCCAGCTGTTGGTGTCCCGTTGACGTCCGATCCGCGGCCTCGCTCCCGTCTCAGGGCTGACACCGCCACTCTTCTTCATCTGCAGCACTTCAACGAGATCAAGAGGTGTTCGTGGTTTCCATCTGCTCTGCAGCCCAACACACTCACAGTAAATCAGCTCAGAAACAGCCTGAACTTTTCACAGCACTCGCAAAAGATGAAATATGGTACAACAACAAAAAGTTGTTACCTGCAGGAGTTTTTTCCTCCTTGGTCAGATTTCAGTTTGGACTTTGAGCAGCTTTACTTTTCCTTTTACCTCGCTCATATTTCTTGTAATATTTCACCTTTCAGCGGACGACGTCCTGGAAAATGTAGTTATCAAGCTCAAATAAGTAACAAATGAAAAGTCCTCTGCTCATCTGCAGTGCGGCGAGCTCCCTAAATGTATCTTTAGACACGATTTGATGTGTCGCATCAGAGAATGGTCACATGACTGATCAGCTGTAACAGGAAATAAACACAAATGATTTACTTCCTGCTTCCTGTTTGTTTTTTACACATTGGGCTTCCTTTAATGACGTCACCTTGCCACGCCCGAACTGGCGCCACCTACTGCTCACCGCATGAACTAACCTGACCTAATATTCACATAACAGAAGCGGATGGAACGGATACGCTCAGTTAAGATTGATGCAACATGTTTGGCTGGTGTTGGATCCCATCTAACTGGAGGATCTGAGGTAAGATGGGCCCTCCAGCGGGTTCTGGTTCTGCCCCAGAGTCTCCAACCATTTTGAATTAGCAGGCTAGCTGTTAACATGTCAAGCTAAGAGATCTGGTGGAGCCGTTCACCGACAGAGCAGCGTTATATAATATATTATTAGCGATTATTAGCGATTAGCAACTGTTATACAGAAATGTAAATACTCCGTAGATCACACTGTTTAGTGTTAGCATTCTTATTTAAAGCATTCTCTGTTCACATTATTTTATTTTCCTCTACAATCAAAGTGTTAAATCACCAAAATGGAAATAACAAATTTGAAATCTAAATTCTGGCTCCTTCAACAAGCTGTGAACGCGACGTATTATCACTTTCTGAGAGGAAAGGCCAGCTCGTTAGCACACACACTCATTAACACACAGAGCAGCATATCGTCTGCTTGGACTGTTGTTGTGTGTAACTGATGAATGCGACCCTGAGTTGACTTCTTTTAGCTCCGGTTTGGCCTCCACCGACAGCCAAGAAAATAAAATGGCTCTTTAGCTGCTAAATGTTCCACTTTCTCCACCATCTGTAGCGTCTCTGTGTCTGCGCTGGCACAGGGTGTTACAGTCTCCCATAAAAACGCCGAGCGGTGAGAGGGAACCGAAACAAAACAATTACAGAGCGGAAAACCCGGCGATGAGCTGAAGACCGCTCTGAAGAGAGCCGATCACTCTCCACGCCGAGGGACATCGTCCACATTTAAACTCTGGATGGTGACGGGACTTTAATGTCTCTGTCGTCCACACACTTCTGACAATGCATCAAAATAAACGTCAGTCCGTCAGAGATGATGATATGTTTGGTAATCTGAGCTAAATCTATAATCTGTTCAGACTTCACACCGCCCAAGTAGCAGAGAGCTCTGCTGTGCTTTGCTCTTCAGTGAGGCCCGTTGTGCACTGCTGAGAAACTACAACCCTTCACCCATCAAAAGAAAAAGAGGAGAAGACTCAAGGTTTTTCTCTTCAGTGTTGACTCACTCGATGTAACAAACAGCCGTCTGATAGTGAAGGAGAAGCGTGAGGCGGCTCGGCCTGAACTGAAGAAAACTGAGGCTGTCAGAGCCTCTGAGCCGCACACCGTAACGCCGAGCGTCACGTCGGAGTTTACCCTCGATGCTCCGACTGATGTTTGGACAGAAAGACGCTCTGCTCAACAATGGCTGTTGACAAAGCAGCTGTTTGAGCGCTCTCTGTTTTGACAGCGTTCACTGCTTTCAAAGAACGGCAGCTTTTCTTTTCTCTCTTCTTGCGGTGAGTTAGATCTGTTTCTGCAGTGTCCTTCACCTCGTCTCCTCTTCCCCTCAGGTTCCCTTTGATTCCTGCGGCAGCGAATGTTGGGATTACAGCTCCTCGACACGTCCATCGCCCTGAGCGAGCGTCCTGTTGTCTACTGTACCTCTGAAACTCGGAGAAACAGGCGGGTCCGGCCAGACTGCAGCATTAAATATATATAACCACAGAGGTTCAAGGGGAGTTCAGGCCAAGACAAGACTGTTCAAACATTTCCACATTGAAAAATATATGATTGTTTACCTCAAGAAAAGTTATTACAACCCATTTTATGGCCCCGGGTTAAAAAGGTCGCAGAGTTATCACAACACAGTTTTTAGCTCCGTTTCTGCAGGGAGACTCAAAGCTGACTCTGTTAGCTCAGCACGCTACCTGCTGCTAGTGTTTACATACGCAAACTGATCTGACAACAACCTGAAAATAACCAGATTATTCTTATCAACACCTCGCACAGAAACACAGACACCCCACTGACGACAGATGACTTTAAACACGACGAGGAGTTTGTCTGCTCGCAAACCGCGACCGTGAAGTTCATGTTCATGCACGTATGTGTGTGTGTGCAGCAGTTATTTCCATGTGCAAACTCTCTGTGATTTACAGAGTTTATGATGGACAGTGAAGTAAACTGCTGACAGCTGGAGCTGCTGTTAGCTCATGTTAGCTCAGTCTGTTAGCTGCTGTTAGCTCATGTTAGCTCAGTCTGTTAGCTGCTGTTAGCTCATGTTAGCTCAGCTTGTTAGCTGCTGTTAGCTCATGTTAGCTCAGTCTGTTAGCTGCTGTTAGCTAATATGTCTGCCAGCCATCTAAGTAACCTGCAAATGGCAAAACAATTCAATTTGTAGCGCACGCTGGTCGTTTGCAGACTCCATTTCTAAGCTAACGTTAGCTTGCGTTGCTCGCTGTCCGTTAGCGAAGGAGGTTTGCATTTGGCAGAGTAAATCTGGGACTGACTTTTAGTGGTTGGTGAGAGCTTGGTGAAATAAAAGGCTGAAAGACAGACGCCGAGCTGGCTGACTGCTGCTGGACTAGTCAGTAATATTAGCTGCTGCTGCTGAGCTGGCTGATGATTGGCTGTTAGCAAACTCACAATAATACTCTGATGTAAATATTTGAGCCTGTATAGTAGCCATAATAAATATTCTGTGTATTCATGTGTTTCTATAGTGAGTGAATGATTTGGACACAGGAAGTATAATGTGAAGGGCGGCCTGTTGTTTGTTGCTTCAGCTAATGGCTTCACTGCTGAATAATTACAGTCAGACCCTGCACTGCTAATGGATGCTCACATGACACACACACACACACACACATGCATGTGTGTACACACACACAGCGCATGCAATTACAATAAAACAAGACACAAATGAGATGTCTGCCACACACACACACAGATAAATAAACACACACACACACACAGTTACAATAAGACAGGACAAAATGAGCTTACACACACACACACACACACACACATGTATATAGATGCAGGCACACACATCTCAATAAAAGGGAGGTTTAAATGAGATTCGTCTCTCCCTCTCCCTTGCTCACACACACACACACACACACACACTCTTCCTGTCGGTGACTGAAGTGTCAGGTTAAGCAGAATGAATGGACTCGCTCTGAAAACACAAATTGCAAAGTAAACAGATTAGAGTGAAAACAGACTCCTCCACTCGTCCACCCCCTCAAACCACTCCATCTCTCCATCATCCATCCTCCTTGTCTCTCTCTGCATCTCTCTCTCTTTGTCTGTCTCTCTCTCTCTCCACCCGAGTGTAAAAAGCAGCGTTTGTATTTCAGATAGAAATCAATTTGTTTCAATGGAATCGAACGCAATCAGCAGCCAAAGTAAATTTGCTTCTCGCGTTGAATTCAACTTTGGGGAACTTTGACACAAATTGAAATGTTGTTTACCGAAAGCGAAGAGAATAAAGTGCCGCATGGTCTCCGTCGGTTTCAGCCGAGTCAGCGGTAACAAATCTAAAAAGTGAACTTATTATGGGCGAACTGACCGAAAACAAACAAGTGCTGACTGAAGAAACGCGTCATCTACAGACGGGCTCCATCGTACGTTTGGTTGTCGCCACAGTAGCTAGTCAACTGGCCAACACGACGTCACCGAGCCTCCGTCACCTCGTTGACGCTCGTCATCAGGTCTTTCTTTTTGGATCAACCAAAGACGTCACCACGTTTCACTCAGGACTTTAAATCAAACATCCCATGCATCCTCCGTTTTCTATGCAGCACATAGCTACTTTTTCATCAAGTAATAAAAAAAAACAGCGTCTAATATCAAAAGATGACGTCTTTAAACCGTATGTGCCGATAAATAAAAGTTAGTCCAACGTTCGCCGACAATTCGATGCAAGAAAGAAATGTTGCGACCTGACAACGCAACTTTACAACTTCAGTGTCCAGACGAAAAACAATCCTCCACAGTCTCTTATTTTCTAGTACTGATGAGTTGTTTCACAGACATTTTTAGTTTTCAGTTATTTAGTCTGTCTACAAGAAGAGAAAATGTAGTCAGTCCTCCTCACCGACTCCTCAGTGCACTTCTCCTCTCCAAGTAAGAACCAAGCAGATCTCACTGTTTACCAACGGTGATTATGTGACGTGTTTTTGTGGATAAAAAATGAACTCACGGTGTCTTTGTAGCTTTCCATGGTGGAGAAATTAGTAAATTCATACATGGAAAATTCAGCCCCCCCTTACGACTCTTTGGCGCACTCGTCGCCACAAAGCGGCGTCCATGTTTCACCTAGCAAAAGTCGGGTAGGTCAACGTTGCGATGTAGATTTCTGGTTATCAGTTAAATGATGTAAGATTCAAATGCTAATCTTTGTTAATGCTAATCTTTATTTTACAAGTTTTATGAGAAAATAGACGTGTTCCTTTACATTTCACAGTGTGAGAGCTGCTCCAGCAAAACTGGACGTGGCCTGTAACGATGGCAGATTGGAGAAAAGAGCAAAGAACTGGATGCTCTCTTAATGCTAACGAACATGACATATTGACTCTGAGTGGACGTTGGGGATTACTTCTCTCGGTCTAACCGTCTGTCTGTCTGTCTCCTTCCTCTTCCTCCTCCCAACCTCTCACACTTCTACACCCATGCTAGTAAACATACACTCACAGATTGCAATCAATATGCAATTTCCCCTCTGTGTATAAAAGATGGACCTACTTGGAGGCTGTCCCGCCGCTTTTGAGTAACGACACGTCTACATGAAGTGCTGCTATAATTCTCATAACTGCACCACTCGCCCCTAAATTGTGATAAAAAGGATTTCATCTTGTGGGCAGATGCAGACACATACGGCCAAGGGAACGAGTGCTGATTTATCCCCCCGACTTCCTGCTCATCTCTTCTGCTTCCACAGTCAAAAACATGAAAGGAGAGAAACGGATTATTTGATGGAGCGCTTCTGCAAAAAGATAGTGGTTGGCCTTCGATGCTTTAGAGACACACCGGAGCTGCTTCCCGGAACAAAACCCTCCCCGGCCTCCCCGCTCTCAGCTCATATTAGGGGGTTTTGAAGTGAAGACTTTGGGGTTCAACAATACAGAGGAGCCTCACTCCTTTTCATTAGTCTAGAAGTTTGAATTCATGAGGGCAAGGAGCTGCTCTGAATGCTAATTCATCTTATAGCAGAGATTTTATAAAAATGAAACAACAAACTGTGGAAATCAAATTCTGGAGAAACATGGAGGAGATACACGTCAGTCCTGTGTCCCCTCAGGCCAAACAAACATGTTGAACATCTCAGAAGACTTGTGTTAGCTACTTTAGCATGCGATCGTCCCTTTTATCACGACCTTTTACAGCACATTAGCATGACCTGGAACTGCTTGATAGTCTGCTACTTATTGACCTCTTAAGAGATGTTTGACTTTCTAGTCACGGTGAAAATTTCAAGATTAGTTCTAAGACGACTGTTTGAATGAAGCAATGAAAAGACTAGAAGTGATCAAACCACGGAGAATTCAGAGGAACATTTAAGCCTCTTTTGGCTCTTTGTTTTGATTTTGCAGCCTGGTTTGATTTCCTGTCTGGTTCAGCTGTTAAACAAACATGAGTAGCTGACTGCTGGGACTGAAACCTCCTCATCTTCCCGGCGGTCCAAATGTCCATCGAGGCTGTAGAGGACGGTTACATTGCCCACCTGCTTGCTCAGCTCCAGTTCTGGCACAACACTGACTCCTGACCTGGACCTGAAAACGCCCTCATCCATCCCAAAGTCACATACAGATCAGAATCATCATTTTGAGGTTGGATGGTTCAGTGTACAGGTCACATGTTTCAGTGTACAGGTCACATGTTTCAGTGTACAGGTCACATGTTTCAGTGTACAGGTCACATGTTTCAGTGTACAGGTCACATGTTTCAGTGTACAGGTCACATGGTTCAGTGTTGTAGAAGCTGCAGAGAAGTTTTGGATGTGAAACGTGGTGAAGTCGCCTGTTAGCAGCAGAATCCTCAGAATGAGATGATTGGATCAGCTGTTCGTGAGCCGCCATCAGGCGACAAATCAATTAACCCACGCGGCCGGACGCACAGCGGCCTCGTGCCTCCTGGTACCGCTCGTCAGACGTCCTGCCCGAACAGACGAGCCTCCCGGGTCGAGCTTTAGGAGCCAAAAAGTCCAGTACATTACATAATGGACCCACCCGACGGGAATGGACCATTCTCATCTCCCAGGCAACAGGTGAATTTCAACAATGCGCATTTCAGAGGCTCACAGATTTTCTGGAATACAATGCCCCCTCCTGCTGCCAAGCGTTTATGCTAATGCTCCATTCAGTGAAAGAATGGCGGATTAGTGCTGCGACAGAGCTGGATGAGCTCCACGTACGTCCTGCTGCTGCTGCAGGAGCCACCGGGGGCCCCTCGAGGAGCCGCCACTGCCAAATGATGGCCCGAGGTCGCACCTGAGCACGATGGGAGGGGTCACCAGGTCATGTTGTGGTTTTCAAATTAGCATACATTTGTGCTTACTGTGTAGGAAACAGACAGATTCAGGGAACACCTTCAGCGCAGAGGCAGGATGAAAACAAACGGCAAGAAACTGGAAGATCGGTGAGTTGTGAGCGTGGTTTGAAGAGACGGGGTGAGGGCGAGTGTCTGAGGCGTAGGTGGACGGATGGGGCAGCAGGTACATGCACAGGTAGGAGTGTGTCGGTGAGGTGGGAGGTCACCGGAGGCTTTGAAGGACGAGAGTGTTGCTGGGCTGCTGGTTGTGGGTGGATGCATTGTGTCGTTTGTTGAGGGTGTCAGCTCAGAATGCTGCTGCAGCAGACGAGCCGTGAGGTGACGAAGGCGTGGATGAGCTGATGACAGTTTATTTGTCATGAAATGTGGTGATTTGAGAAAACTGCTGAAGCTGCTATCAGCAGAGACTAATGGACTCAAAGCAGCAGAAGTGTAGAAGCTTCTTGCTCGCTCACTCTCTCCTTTTCTCTTCTTAGCTTCCTCCGTCAGCGTCCTCTTCACTCTCTGCTCCTCTGCCATCATGTCCATAGAAGCTGCTGACTGCTGGGCCTGAAACCTCTTCTTCTTCTTCTTCTTCTTCTTCTTCCTCTTCTTCTTTTTCTTAACACTAACTCCCTCGGAGCTCTGAGCTCACAGTCCAGGCAGACTGAGCTAACATGAGCTAACAGCAGCTAGAGTTTACTTCACTGTCCATCAGGAAACTCTGTAAATCACAGAGTTGAGGCAGAGCTCCCCTTCAGGAGGCCAGTAGCTGATCTCTGGTGGTCGAAGTGAGCTCAGATTATGAGTGATTCTTTCGCCTCACAGCTGAAGATGTAAATATCGGACTCATTTTTCACAAGCCACACGACTTCTGTACATCCTGACGGTAAAATTACGTTTTTCAGACGATAAATCAGAAGAAAATTAAGAAAAATGTAAACGCACTCAAACTCACAAAACTTTCATTGCATCATTTTAGCAATTTATCAGTTTTAGTGAAGTCGGACCAACTTTGAGGAAATGACAAATGAGCTGAGGGAATAGTTCATATTCACTTCCACACATGAGATGTATATATCAATGTTTATTTTTAACAAACTCAAAGAGAAACTAATTAAAGCCCAGTGAAACACGCGGGAGCAGCAGTAAGCAGTCTGCGTGAACGATCACAAAATGATTCATGAAGCAAACAAATCAAACCGTCTGCTCAGCAGGTGAGGCCAGGTGAGCTGAGTCTACCTGATGATCTGAGTTCACTGCAGGTCTGTCTGTGACTCGCCTATCAGATGCTCCTCTCAGCTTGACCACGCCCTCCTCCAGGTGTGAGCGATGGCCTTGATTTGGGCATATAAAGGAGCTCTGTGAGCTGCGTCTTCGTGAAAGCCGAGCAGGAGTCAGCTTACTTTGGAGGCTTTGTGTTCATTATTTTCCAGTTTAGAGCCCGTCACTGTGAAAGGGCACGTCTGCCTCTGACAACTGCAAACACATAATTAACCCAGGAGATTAATATAGCTATAGTCTGTTCTATGTTTTCAACCTGAGACGTGTCGTCGTACCTTCTCCCCGCTGGAGCGAGGACCACAGGCTTTTATTCTGCAAAGTTTTTAATTCTGTTAAGGCAATTAAGCACTGACAAAAACAAGTCTGTGCACTGCAGACGCCACGGCAACATTTGGCAAACACCCAGAACAACCAACAATCACCTGGACGGTCGCACGTGACCCCGAAACTACTCTAACGTCTTCCCGTCCGTGTGCAGAGCACTGCACAGCCAGGCCTGCAGCCTGCGTGGCTGCTTTAACCATCAGCAGATATATTGTGGATAAAATCTGATCCCGTCTGGACACAGAGACAAACTGTTTTTGTACCAGGCCTGCAAACATGTTTATTTATATTTGGACATTTGAACATGGGGACTTATGGAGACTGGTTCACTTGTGGAACCAGCCTCAAGTGGACGTTAGAGGAACTGCACTTTTTTTTCCTGTGTTGGCTTCACTTCAGATATGGAGGGACTTGAATGATCACACTGGTTGAGTTTGTGGTTTAATATCCAGAGCGTTTTATTCAGACACTAAAAGAAGTTAAAGTTCTGTCGTCCTCTCTGCTGCTGTCTTCTGTCGTCTCGCGGCGCCCTTGGTATTTACTGTAGATGGATTTTTGTCTATCAGAGCGGCTGAGTGATGGCCGAGACTTTTAACAAGTTAGTTTTTCTGCTGTTATTGCTGCCAGGCGGGCGGCGCGGTCCTCGGAGGGTTGAGTCTCGCTGTGTGGAGCGCTGCGTCGGACTGGAAATCTGAGACAGAAATAAAGATTTAGATCTGATTCATTCTTTCAGCTCTTCATCCTGATGGAGCGGCGGGGGAGGAGGTGATTAACAGTAAACCCCAGTCCCAATCCCAGACCTCACTGTAAGTCTGAGGGAGCTTTGGATCTGCAGCGACAGAACCAAAGAGTCAAACTGTGCGGTTCTTTCCTCCTGAGCCCGGAAGGTGCTCGGAGCTCGGACATTTGTTTAGGATGCTCCATGGTCTCCTTCCTGCCGTCCTCCAGGAGTAGCTGGAACACATCGCGACCCGGCCCCAGATAAGAGGAAGGAAATGGACGTTTGGACTCTGATTGGTGGCGTCTTCTTTTTTTGGAATAGGAAGAAATAATTGAATTTTTTTTCTCCTCTTTTTGAAGTTTATTTGGCAGCGTGTCTCGATGTCACCATTCAATGCAACTCTTACATCAGCTCCTGTTCATAAAAAAAGAACATCAGATGTTTCTTTGTGCCGCCTCGCCGCCTCGTCCGTCCTCCTGCCCGAGACCCAGAGAGTGATATCCAATGACGATGCGTACCTGGAAGATCACCACCACCTTCTGAAGAGCCTTTTTTTTAATGTCCTGATGGACAGTGAAGTAAACTGCTGCCAACTGCAGCTGCTGTTAGCTCAGTTTGTTAGCCGGGCTGCGAGCTCAGAGCAGTGTTGGTGCAATCAGAACCGATAGCTAGTTTATTATTAAATGACTGAAAATTCAAAGTCAGACTTGCGAGGTCACAAAGTTCTGATGTCAAACTTCTGAGCTACTATCAGAGCTAACTTTTCTCCATTCATGGGCCTCTGTCAGGATCGGGCTTCCCCACATTACAGCAGAAACAACACACACCGTCTTTAGACAGCGGCCTGTCAGCAGTGAGGTTGTCGAGGCCGTCGCCGCTCTGAGCCGAGCGCCTCGACGAGCCTGGCAGCAGAATATCTTCGTTTCGTTCTTTTCCTCGGAGAAGCTGGCGGCTGTCAGCGCTGCAGACCGCTCGGCTCTGCTGGCTGTCACCTACGTCTGTACAAGAAACTATCACTGACAGCTGTCAAACCCCACCTCCTCTTCCTCCTCATCTTCCTCCCCCCGGCACCGCTCCTGCCAGCTGACACTGGCCTGACACCGGCCACGATGCCAGCTCGGTTCCGTCTCGTCCAAAAGCCATCGCGCTGCCGTTATTGTACCAAACTTGCATGCAAAAAAGTGTGAAGATGATGTTTTATTATTTCCCCCCCTTGGTGACGCCTACGGAGTGTATTCTTAGAGGAACTCGGTCAGCGTATAAATGGTGAAAAACTGCAGATTCAGGAGAGGGAGAACCGTCAGCGCTTTCCTCCGTGTCAGCAGTGATAAGGAGGCGTCAGTGCTTCGGGGCTGAGGTGTCACCTGCGGGGGGAAACTCTCTCTGCTGTCACCTGCTGCCAACCGGCTCCCATCACCCCTCGCTGGGTTAGCGTGTCCACCGGTGGTGGCGGCGGGGGGTGAGGCAGGAAGGAGGCGGTGGGTGGTGATGGCTTTATCACAGCAGGAAGTGGCCGCAGGGAGGTTCTGACTGCCGGAGTCACGTGGCCTCTGAAGAGCGGTCAGAGCTGCAGTCAGGTTATTGGATGATACGGGACTTAGAGCAGAGCCGGACTGTGTCTGAAGTGTTGGAGGCCTGAGGGGGGGGGGGGGGTCAGTTTTCCTGAAGAATATTTATGTGCTGAAGCTCCAGCAGGTCTGCGGGAACATGTTTCCTGTGATCCAAGACCGTCATACGACTAAAACAGTTGATTCCGGTCTGAGGTTGGTGTGTCGGTCAGCAGCCTCCTCCGCCTGTGGCACCTGGCGTTGGGCTCCAGGTGTGGTGGAGTCCCTGTGAGACTTCTGCAGGTTTACCGCCGCCACTAAATCACGAAGCAATCGTAAATAAACGTCGCGGGCTCATTGTTCCGAACGAAGCGGCGCAAACGGTTACTGCATGAGACGTGTCATGTTTATGACGGCATTACAGAGACTTTATGATGTCAGGAGAGAGGTGGAGGAGGTGGAGGGAGGTGGAGGAGGTGGAGGAGGTGCAGGGAGGCGACCGGGTTTATTTACCAGGAATAACAGACAGCGCTCCTCCGGGATAACACCATTCATGGATGACACACTCGGCTCATTCACGGGAGAGGCGGATAGATTGCCGCTCTCCGTTCTAAACTATCCAATCGCTCTTTGTTAAACAAGGCACAAACCCAATTACAAAGTGCCACACGCTGACAGTTTATTAACATCATCGCCGCGAGAGCGGGAGGCCGGGCTCGGCGCCGGCGGTGGAGGTGGAGGGTGGCGTACTCTGCTCTTCCTGTTTGAAGTGCACGGATGAAAGATCGTCCTTTTCTTCAGAAAAGAAGGTTTGTGTCGGACAGGCGGTCGCTCCTCCTTCATATTCCTCTGCACACCGTGAGCCGCGGGTCAGTGTTTCCTGTTCCTGCAGGAAGCTGGGAAAGGCTAATGGAGTAATATTTCTGCGCTGCGGCTGATCTCAGCCTCTGATCACTTCATTAAACTGATGTTGATGAATGCACAAAGCAGCCGGCGCGCGAGCGGACGCAGCAGATGCATCTTAATCAGGGAGTGCGGGCGGAGGAAGGTGGATGCATGTAATCGCTCAGTCACTTCCTCCCTTCCTTTCTGCCTCCATCCTCGCCGTAATGAACTCATTCATGACTGAGCAGATCTGCCACTTGACCGTAAAATGAAGAGGACCTGAGCCCGAAACGGCAGCCGCGAAGACGCTCGGCCCGCTGCAGCTGAACTGAACCGTCCGGTCCACCAGAACCCGGAGACTGAACCCAACAGCTCATTTACAGCCGCTCTGCTTCCCGGAGGGAGAGACGCCATGAAACCTGTTCACGGTACTTATTTAGTCCCGAGAATGAAACATGCAGTGTGAACTGAGAGGCTGCAAGTCTCAGCAAAACAACGTCTGTCTCAGAGACTGTCTTCCATGACACGTCGTCTCAAATCCACATTCTGTGTTAGATAATTAGATAATGAGACGTAAGATGGCCTCATTTACATATTTAAACATGAAATTCAGGAAAACTGTAATACAAAGACACAACACGTATCTCTGGAAGTCACAGCGTGACGGCTGTCTTTGAGTTTAATCGCTAGCCTGAAGTTGAGTAAATTATCCAGCAGCTTCGACCTCTGACCTGACGCCACTTCTGCTTTTCTTTGACGTCAGTGAGAACGTCGTCGTCGTGAAGTCACTTTACTGTATCTTCAAAAAACGTCCGTCCTTATTCGCATCGATCCCGTCTGACGTGTTCAGCACAGCTCGAGGGCTGCTGGAGGTGTGTGTGTGTGTGTGTGTGTGTGTGTGTGTGTGTGACTGCACAGAGCTTTTGTATGTGAGATAAACAGGAAATAAAAATTCATAGTTGTGGTTTGTAGACTTGGACCGTTTAATGGGCCCAGGTCGCCTACAGGTGGGTCAGGACTGATATCTGCAGGTGTGTTATGTTTTATAGATGGAGGAGTAAAGATATTCACAGGGTGGAGGCTGCACGCTCCATCAGACCTCATGTCAAACCCCACATGGCTTCATCCTTACAGCCTCACTGAGACAAACAAGAACAGAATATATCAATGAAGGATGAGCTCTAATTCTGACATTAGTGAACCTCCTCCTGCTCCTCCATCTCCTCCTGCTGCTCCTCCTCCTGCTCCTCCTCCAGCAGAGTGCCCAGTGGCTGCTCCGTGCTTCACCCGGCGGTGGACAGCTTGTTTGGGAGACTTACCGTACCAGATCCGCGAGCTCCGCTCGCTTTCTGCTGTGGCGGGCAGAAACAAATGTGAACCATAAATCTGGCATACGGCTCGCCTGGGAGCTTTACAGCCACTCTGGGGGGGCGTGTGTGTGTGTGTGTGTGTGTGTGTGTGTGTGACGGGGGGAGGCTGGCAGCACTTCGTGGGCTGGTCCAGCTATTAAAATGGGCCACATGCCATTAGAGTGGACACACTATGGCATAATGTGGTATAATTTCCTTCTACTTTGGACCGATTTATTATTCATTTTCCCTCCCGCAGGAGCCGAGTCCTGGCCACGTACACCGGGGAGACGACAGGAAGAAGCCTAATAGGTTACTGTGTGTGTGTGTGTGTGTGTGTGCAGGTTACGTACACACAGTATAAGTTGAAAACCACTTCTATGTAAAGCCGAATAATCAAAACACGATTCTTTTAGAGTTCAGGGAGCTCGTGACAGGAGCAGCTTTGAGTTTCATCGCAGCCTCTTTCTCGTGTTTTTACAACCTGCACGAGTTCATTTCACAATTTAATTGATTTCAAGCTCGCAGTTCTTTTCTGTAAAGAACAATTTGAAGCTAAAACTGAACAAATTTGACTTTAATTAGTGTGTAATGTAAAACACACACACACACACACACACACACTCTGACTTGTGAGGAGTTATTTTGTTTCCAAACAGAACAAATCTACGTCCCTGCTCTGGTTCCAGAAGTGAGTCAGTCTCCATAAGTCCCCATGTCCAAACAGCCTGGTTCCGGTCCGCTCTGACACTTTTGACAGACATGAATCTGCTCTGAGATCAGCACAGTGAGTGTCTGTCCTGACAGCCTGCGGACGCCTCGGGGAGGTCAGAGGTCACGTCAGCGGGTCGCGGGGCGTCCAGCTGCCGTCAGCTCGGAGCCAGTCGGTGTCTCCACATTTTATCTTTTTGACTCTCTTACAGTTATTGTATCTGGCAGCCGAGCAGAAGTCTTTATTTAGATAATGTTGGCAGTTTGCCGTCATTAGTCAGCTGTAAGTGAAGAGAGACAGAAAATTAATATGAGACGCAGGAAGACGGAGGACGTGGGAGGGACGAGCTCATCCATCAGCCTGAATCAGGATGGAGACCTTCAAGACAAGATGGAGGGAAAAACTCAGCAGACCTTTCAGAGTGTGTAAGTCAGGGCGGCGTCATACGGAACACGTACTTTAAGTTATCGGACCCGTTTTAGACAGCTGGACTTCTTTTTATTCGTCGTTACGTTACCGTGAACTGAGGAGGTCCAAGTTTGGATCTAAAGGCCTCGGCGGAGGACGGAGGCACGCTGGGAAGAAGTCAGACACACCTTTAACGTCTGATCGGACGTGGAGCCGATGGAGCGAGCGGCATTATGAAACGTGATGGAGAAGGTGGAGGTCAGACAGAGAGCACAACGGACCAACGCTGATGTCTGGATGAAAATACGCAATGAGACGAGCCGACAGTCAGTGCAGGTGAAACGATTCAGTTCAACAGGTGTAACACACACACACACACACACACACCACAACAAAGATTTAAATTTGAATTCAGTACAAATGCAGTTAGTGAGCGAGCAGAGTCTGATCATGAAACTTCTCGTCAGGCCTATAAATCAAACTGTCAATAAAGCCGTGATGGTCTGATCTAATTGTGGTTGGATAATTTAATGTTCATCAGAAGCTCTCTCCTCTCTCGGAGGTTAAAGGAGGAAAATGAGTCCTGAGAGGAGCGATTGTCTGCGTCCTCGCCATCCAATCTCCAGCCGCCCGCAGCGAGCGATCTACAGCCGATTTAAACCTTTAAGACGCTCGGCGCTCCTCCTTTAATCCTCCTGAGAAGACGGAGAAACGGGAGGAATGTGCCGGATCAAACGACCCCTGCCTCTCCTCCCACCTGAGCTCCAGAACAAGGACGCTCTGTTTCAGGGGGATTCACAGGAAACCGGAGCCGCCCGGCCTCCGCCGCGGACGCCCAAACACTTTCCCCGCCGCCGGATCACTTTTCCCACCTGAAGCCCGGCCTTGTCCCGCACTAAACGACCGCCATGTAATTAGTCTCAGAGACACAAAGACTTCAACAGCCCCCCTTTGGCTCGCGTACAGGGGACAGACGTCTCAATGACTCATTAGGAGACAACAGATTAGATAACGGAGGTCTAGGATGTCCTCCGCCCCGCCGTCCACCTGCCGACAGGTGAGCTGGACGCGAGCCCCGCCCTCCCACCGCCTCAACTTCTCGACAACTCTCATTACCTGTCCGGAGCGAAGGTCGTGATCCCTCCCACGGGACCTGCTAATGGATGTAACGAGAGGGGCGGGCGCGCTGCTGGGCGGCTGGGTCGAGTTTCGGAGGGCGAACGGGCCGACGACCTCGAGTCCTCCGAGGGAGGAAGGAAGGAAAGAGAGAGAGGAAAGGAGAGAATAAGGAACAAGCTCAGGATGAAAGAGGAGACGGGAGATGTAATTGGATGGTGACGGATACCGACCACACACACACACACACACACACACACACACACACACACACACACACTCCTCTGAAAATAGACTCTGGGTTGATTCAGGATTTGATCTTGTGGATAAAGTTCTTTCTGTATTTGTGGTGAGCTCTGTTCAGCTGAAGTCTCAGTTTGTTAGAGATCAACGCTGCGCACATAATTATCACATTCAGCTAAAAAACTGACTGCACCTGTTCGTATTTATAATATTTATCAGAAATCAACCTGCAAATCTCAAAGATTTTAAAATGATCTTGAAGATCACGGATCTTTGTTCCTGTTAACGAGCTCCGATCTGTCTGAAGCTGTTTTCATGTTCAGATTATTGGCAGCTATTAAACTATTTTCATAATCGTCAACGTTTATTCAGATAAATGTCCAAACTCGTCTCTGCTTTCTTTGGTCCTCTGGGACAGAAAACAGGACGACGTCCGTCCGTCCGTCCATCTTTCATAAGCGCTCATCCTCATCCACTTCTGTCTTCATGTCTTCAGACAGTCTGCAGGACTGAAGTGAGTCTTACCGGCGTTCAGAGACGAGCTTTGACTTACGCTGCTTCAGTCTTTCTGACACCTGGAAGGAAAAGATCGACAGATTAATGAAAATCTGAATCTTTATTATGTTATTAAGGATTTAACAAACACCAGCAGAGATCCGATAAATCCACCCAACATGAGGTTTCCTCACGCCTGGAGCAGCTGGCACACACACGCGTGTTTGTGTCCATTAGTTTCATATTTAACGTGACCTGGCGCTTTATCATGGACGACAACACTCGAGGTGTTTGTGTTGTTAAGAAGACGTCGACAGCTCGATGATTTCTTTAGTTTTAGCCACATGAACGTGAATAAAAGAGATAAAGATGAACTCATTGTGTTGGGTTTAATTCAGTCCACGCTCGGAGGCGTTAAATGAAAGCTGCACGATGCTGTAAAACTCTTCAACATCCACTTTTCTCTAATTTCTTGAAGTTTTGTCGTTCTTTTTATTTCCTGGCGGGACGCTGAAGTTTGAGGGTGAAAAGCTGCGTTGCTGTTCTCGTGTCAAAGTCGGACAAAAGGTTGAATAATGAAGCCAGACAATGCGCGGCGCTGGAATCTGAGTAACAGTTAACAAGCTTTTTATTCAGACTGACTGACGGACGGCAGAAACAAAGAAATGAAACTCAGTTAACTTCCTGTTTCCTTAAATGACCCTCTTCACTAACACAGGCGGAGTTAATATATGCTAATGTATGCAAACTGAATCAATTCGTTCCATCAGCATAAAAAAAGAAAATAAAAAATCATCTTTGGTGGCTTTTACCCTCGACTGCGTCTGTGATACGAGGATCCGCTGATGGCTGTGCAGTTAAAATATGGAGTCTAATCCGTCTCCAGAACGCCGTCCAGGTCAACGAGCTCATTTAAAACTTCCTGACAGACGGGACTGACAGCTGATCCTCTGAATAAATGGAGCGGCTCGTCAAAGAGAAGACTTGTCAGGGCGGGCGGAGGCTGCGGCGTCCACGACTCTGAAAGCCCTCCATCCGTGTGTGGCCGCAGGCTGTGAAGCTCGCAGTGAAGGAAGTGATGATAAAATGAGTTTTTGAATATGGAGTGAGTCTTTTTAAACCTAATTCCTCCTGGTCTTGCCCCAGAAATACAGATCTGACATGTTGTAGGGAGACAAAAAGAATCAAGGGCAATCCAATCAAGTCCTGTCAGAGAGGGAGAGGGCGGGGCCGCGACTCGGAGCCATCGACGCGAGCGTTCGTCCTCCATCTTCACTTCTCTGTTTCATCTGTTAATTAGCATCGACGCGTGTGTTGCAGTGTTTGCTCGACGCCGTTGGAGCGTTACAAAAAAAAATCAATCAGCTCTCTGATTGAACCGGCGGGCGGCTCGCTGCACGGCGGCCACGAGTCTCTGATATCAACGCCGGCTTCTGCCAGCTCCCTCAAACTGTTCACTTCCTGTCCGATAACAGGACGAGCGGCCGTTAGCAAAATGAAACCAAAGTTTGACGCACACTCCTGCTCGACTGACTTCTGCTTAAGTTTAACTTTATTTTCAGTCCCACCAGCTGAGAATGAAGTACTGTAAGAAACAACCTCGTAACACGATGACGCATTCATTAAAACAAAGAAATATTGATTTACAGGCACCAGGAAGGCGATTTCAGAGCCGACACACTGCTGACTCTCTCTGCTGTCCAATTAGCAACTTAGTACACGAGACTAACGACACGCCTGACTTAATAACAGATATCTGTGTGCCTCGGCCAGAGATTTAATAAATCACTCAAAATATCAGAGACACCAAGATCTGTGAAATAAAGAAATATTAAAACAAACTGACAATAAAAGAAACGCTGATCATAAAACGACCTTAAATAATGAGCTGAAGATGAAATCTGACTCAAATTCAGACGATCGTTACAAACAAACGTCCTCAGATCTGGATTTCTGTTCACAGATTATCAGGAACATTGATGAAGTTCTGAAAACTGGAGCGAGCGAATAAAACACCTGAGATAAGACAAAGCGTCTGTGGTCGAGTTCGAAGCCGTGACAGATTAATTTGAGGAATGTGAACTGCATCACGCTGACACCAGAAACAGCACTCGAGCCCAGAGGAGACGAAGTCAACGTCAGTCAGCGTGAAACAGGAAAACAGGAAGGACTGACGTCAGGCATGCTCTGTCCATTCTTGGACGGACGTCCGTCCTCTTAGTGACTGGCCTTCATTGTTTCACCGCCTTACTCACCTGTTCTCTCACCTGTTCTCTCACCTGTTCTCTCACCTGTTCTCTCACCTGTTCTCTGGGCGCTCTGCAGAATGTTTGATTTCCTTCCTTGAGAGGCCGAAGAGTCAATTTATCTTTCTGGCAACATCAAGACGACTTCGAGACTCGAGGCCCGTCTGAGAGACTCGAGGCCCGACTGAGAGACTCGAGGCCCGACTGAGAGACTCGAGGCCCGTCTGAGAGACTCGAGGCCTGACTGAGAGACTCGAGGCCCGACTGAGAGACTCGAGGCCTGACTTGTGTGCAGAGCTCTGGCAGCATCTTTCGATCTCGCCGTGCCAACGTCTTCATCCGCAGCCAGCGTCTGAACATCACTTCTTATTTTTGCATCTTCAGCCTGCGTCCTCTGTCCTCCTCTCTCTGTCCTCTCTCTCTCTGTCCTCCTCTCTCTGTCCTCCTCCTCTCTCTGTCCTCCTCTCTCTGTCCTCCTCCTCTCTCTGTCCTCCTCTCTCTGTCCTCCTCCTCTCTCTGTCCTCCTCCTCTCTGTCCTCCTCCTCTCTCTGTCCTCCTCTTCTGTCCTCCTCCTCTCTCTCCGTCCTCCTCTCTCTCTGTCCTCCTCTCTCTCTCTGTCCTCCTCCTCTCTCTGTCCTCCTCTCTCTGTCCTCCTCTCTCTGTCCTCCTCTCTCTGTCCTCCTCTCTCTGCCTCCTCTCTTCCTCCTCTCTCTGTCCTCCTCCTCTCTCTGTCCCCTCTCTCTGTCCTCTCCTCATCTCTGTCCTCCCTCTCTATTCCACTTTGCATTAAATCAACCATTAGATCCGCTTGGTACCACCAGAGCTTGTAGCCAATAAAACACATTGTTAAGGTGACATGTAATTACCCAGCCTCTCTTTTGACTAATTAAGTCAGTGCTGCCTATTATGTGGAAATGTATAAGGAAGTCAGGTGATCAATAACGGTGAAGGAGAGAGACAAGCTAATTTCTCAGCGCTCGGATTGCTGAATCCTGCAATATCCTCGTGTTTATTATGGCTGCGGGCGGCGGCGGCCCGGCCGGTCAGCTGACGCCTCGCCACGCTGTGTGAACATGCGGATCACAGAGTGATGTTCCTCCACAATAAAACAAGATCCTTTTAATTTCATGCTGCCATAAACTGCCAGTCACGCTGATGACGGGAGCGGGGTTAGTGCGATATATATAGTGTTAGCCAATATACAGTGTTTCATGGTCGATGCAGGCGACGGGGAGAACAGGACAACTGATGGTTGAGATAATAACAGGGACACGTATAAAAACTGATTGATGGATGCGTCCACGATGAGGCCAGATGCAGTGACTCCGCCCCTCTGGCGCTCCCAGCAGATTAAAACAAACTAACCTGACAAAAACACACAGGGTTAATGGCGACCAGAGAAACCAAGCCAAGAGTGTGAGTGCCAAATAAAAGAGCCGACTCCTGAAACGACGAATAAATCAGACTGAGCAGTCAAACTATGTCCAAACTCTGCTGGGTCAGATTACACGGGTTTGTTTTGGGTGCGTCGGGTTAGAGCCAGTACGTAACGCTTCACGGCACTAAGTCACACAGCAACAACTATTTCACTGATTCTGGTGAAACTGGATCAGATTTTATGGAGGAAATGTTTCCTGGTTTTCCCTCTGATGTCCTCCGGCTGCTCCGCCTCAACAACCATCAGCAGGAGGCGACCTTACAGCCGGTGTCGTGCCAGAACGGGAGCCGGGCTCAGCAGCTTCTATGGACATGATGGCAGAGGAGCAGAGAGTGAAGAGGACGCTGACGGAGAGAGTGAGCGAGCAAGAAGCCGCCGGAGAAGGCTGACAGACAGACGCCGAGCTGGGCTGAAGTTATCGACTCGCTAGTTTCTGATCAGAAGTAATGTAATCAGAGTAAATACTCGAGTACAGCTGGACACAGTTGCCACCTTGTTCTCTTCTTATTGTTTCTTTTTTAATGTCAGAACTTTGAACGAGGTCAGAACGTCCCGTTCCTCCAGCAGACGACAGAGAATCAGGAACACAGTCTGCCTGATCAGGATCTTCTCAGTTTCTTCTTCTTTCCAGCGCGCTCGCCCGGCCGACTGCAACCGGCTCCAAACTGCTGAGTGATTTTTTTCTTTTTTCTTTTTCTTTTAAACCTCGGTCAGGAGGAAAATGGAGCTCCTGTCCGAGCCGGACTGAGAGGAGATAATTCACAGGAGGAGATAGAGGAGAGAACGGACTGAAATGAAGTGAAGAAAAGAGAAAGGAAAATTGATGGGAGGAAGGCGGCATAAACACGACGGCTGCTCCTGCTCCATCTCAAATGAAAATCCAATTTCAAAAAAAAAGAGGGGGGCTGGTGGAGTTTATGGGGGGAAGAGAAAGAGGAAGAAGAGGGGGAGGAAAGGAAGGAAAGAAGAGGAGGAGGAAAGGAAGGGAGGAAGAGGAGGAGGTGGGGAAAAAGCAAATAAAAAGAGGAGCAAAAAAATAGTGTGGTGAAGATGAGCTGCAGAGAGAGGCATTGCAAATCCTGAGGGCCTGAGGAGAGACAATGATCTTCAATTACGAGCTGTTCTGTTCTCAATTTTAGACAAGAGCAAAGGAAATGAAGAAAAGGAAGAATAAGAGGTGGGAGGAAAGGAGGGGAGATATTACAGAGGATGAGGAGAGGGGGTCGAATCACACGGGAGCCAAGAGGAAGGATGGAAGAAGACGAAGGAGAGATAAAAAGAGAAACAGAACCTGGCAGAGGACGGACGTTAGAGTTTCCTTCATCTTATCCTGTCGGAGCAGACACTTCTTCCTCGTGGACTCCGTCTCGTCCAGCGACGCTCCGTTTACAGATCGTATCATTTGTAAACAGGCTTTCTTCTCGCCGTGTTACCTCTCGTCTGCCAGAAGGAGAGTTCTGTCATCAGCCTCCCTCCGTTCCTCCAAACGCTCCCTCGCCGTCTTTTGCAATTCAAAACGCCTTTTTTCTCTTTGCCCAGCAGATTTGTGTACACAGGACTGAGCGGAGACAGTAGCGGAGTCGAGTCGAGTCGGGGAAACGAGACACGAGGCCTGATTCAACATCCTGTTTCTGAGCGGCGAGCGCTGACACGGCCGTCAGGAGAGCAAACAAGGAAACGGCTCGCTGGTTTCTCCACCTTCACTCAGCGTCCGTCAGACGGACACAAAGTGCTGGTTCCATTTCGCTCACGTTTGATGCACCTGAGCAAGATCACAGCTTCAGCTTAGTGTTGACTCTCCAGCTCCGTCTGGATGTCCGAGCTGCTCATGACCGGAGGTGAAGGTCGGACCGTAGATGGACTGGAAGGTCGAGATCTTCCTGCTCGGCTCCCGCCACACCAACCTGTTCACGCTCAACTTCCTCATGGAGGCCCGGAGATACTTGAACTCCTTCACTTGGTCCAACAGTTGGTCGTCTGCATTTTTAGATTATTTACAGAGACTCAACATTTCACACTTGGCGATGATGGCAAGGAAAACCTGGAGCAGAATGTGGCTCGTCTGCAGAAGAGCTCGCCTCTCTGCTTCGGCAGCTTGTGTTTTCAGACTTCCTGCTCTCTGTGAGGCCGGAGGAAGCAGACACCTGCAGAACGTTTACTTCTTCTTGGTGTTGCAGTTAAAAAAGACAGAACGAATCATTCCTAATGATCTGCACGGCCGCGTGCCGCTTCAGGAGGCCTGATCTCATCAGAGCAATGCAGCCTTCAAATTCATCCGATGAGGCATGAATTACTTCACTCACCAACCCCAAAAGAGGCTCAGAGGTTTATTGCGGCGATATGTAGCGTACAGAAAGACACAAAGGGAGCCGCTGTGCACAGACTGTGTGAGGATAATGGAGTGAAGAGAAGTTCACACATCCAGTGGACACTGGCACGGCGAGCAGATGGTGGCGGATCATCTCTGGCAGCCACCGTGCAGAGGACTGGAGGCTGTTATTGCAGCAGATTGTTGCCCGTGGTGTCAGACTCGCGTGTTCACATATGGCCGGAATGTTCGCTTGTACGCACTTCTGGCCGCCCGTAACAAAATGTTGTTTCCTCACACGTTAGGTCAGATTTTTATGTGAAGAGGCTAAACTGTAAAGACGACGCGTCAGACACAGCTCGGGCTTCTCGCAATGCGACCGTCGTCTGAACAGTCTGATCGAAGAAGACGGAGATATTCAGAGGAGCGTGAAGTGAAGGCAAAAGCTGCCAGTAGGGGGCAGTAACTGGAGTAAACAGTTTCCTCGTTATGGTCCCAGTCTTCTTCCACACAGTATGAAGATCGTTTAAAACATAATAACCACACTGAGGTCCAAACTGTCACTGCAGGTCCATAAAGTGTGAACTGCTTCATGTTCAGATATTTTCTGACCCGTTCATCACTCCGTGCTTCTTCGTCCTCAGAGTAAATGTTTGTCACTCCCTCAAAGTGAAGCCAGCAACGAGGATTACACCCCACATCTTCTTCTTCTTCTTCTTCTTCTTCTTCTTTAACACGCCGTTCCACCTGAGACAGCAGAGCGGCTGATCATCAGCACACAGCAGCTCCATGTGAACCGCGGCTGATCGCTTCCTCTCATCTCCACGTGTTGTTCCTCTCCGTTCTGTTCGAGTCCATGTTTCAGTTTTTTACTCCACCCGTCGTCTTTACGTTGCTAATGTGTTCGCTGACTGAGCCGCGCTGACTGGAGGCCAAAGCAGCAGCGTTTTGCCGTGCTAATTGCTGCCACGTAAACAGCGGCGGTGCCCTTCCACCACAAACATGAAGCGGTGGCGGTGGAAGTGACTCGCGAGGTTCTGGCAGCTTCGTTACCTGAGAGAAGGTGGCTGTGCATCCAAACGACAGCAACAAAAGGCAGGAGGCATGAAAGCGGCTGTTTACCCCCCCGGAAGCTCGCCGGGTCATCATCGGCCTAATTAAACCGCAGAATATTTTTAGATTTCTGAGCTCCTGTCAGATTCCAAGCCTCTGTTTGTTTATCCGCGCAGGAACAAATAAAAGTGTTTTAAGATTTATTGCCAACTGTCATGTTAGCTCTCCTCCCGTCCGCCGCGTGAAAGCGAGTCCTGCTGGGAAGCTTTACATCAAACGGCCCCTTTAGAAACACCTTTAATTACTCTCTGTCTCTCGCTCTCTGAAGTCCTCGCTGCGCTTGGCTGTCGGCTCGTCTCACTTTCCGCCGAGCCATCTGGATCTGATTCAAGCTCCTTCCTCCTGCCTCCACATCCTTCAGCACCTCATCCCTCCATCTCTCAAATTCAAATGAGCTTTAACTGGCATGACTGTTAAGATGCACTGAGGGAAGTTTATTTATACATCACCTTTCTTCTTCTTCATGAGCGCAGAGACCACACACACACACACACACACACACACACACACACACACACCTCGCTAGGTTTTTTCAGATCACGTTCCAGAGCCTGCAGATCTGAGCCGTGTTAGATGTTTGATGGGAAGTCACATGACCTTTAGAGTCAGTCCATCATAAAAAAAGAAGACGTTAGATAAAATCAAGTCTGAAAATGTGTTTTAAGAAGTAATGGAGAAGAGAAGAAGTCACTGATCTCCTCAGGCAGGTCGTTCCAAAGTCACGGGGTCCTGATGCCGCCTTAAGATTTAAGACTTGACCTGACAAGATCCAGGAGGACCCCCATCCTGAGGATCTAAGACCGGCTCATGAGGAGTCAGCATCTCTCTGCTGTAACCTGGAGCCAGCCGCTATCAGCGGTCTGAGCTGAGTACGTTAAACTCAAAGTAACAGACAGGGTGGCGTAGTTTATTCTCGACAGGTTTGGTGTTCGCTGGCCAATCAGAGCCCGGTTTGCTCTCTTCTCCTCTGCCATTATGTCCATAGATGCTGCTGACTGCTGGACCTGAAACCTCTTCATCTTCTTGGCCAACAAAGTGAGCTAACATGAGCTAACAGCAGCTAACAAACTGAGCTAACAGCAGCTAACAAACTGAGCTAACATGAGCTAACAGCAGCTAACAGACTGAGCTAACATGAGCTAACAGCAGCTAACAAACTGAGCTAACAGCAGCTAACAAACTGAGCTAATAGCAGCTAACAGACTGAGCTAACATGAGCTAACAGCAGCTAACAGACTGAGCTAACAGCAGCTAACAGCAGCTAACAAACTGAGCTAACATGAGCTAACAGCAGCTAACAAACTGAGCTAACAGCAGCTAACAAACTGAGCTAACAGCAGCTAACAGACTGAGCTAACATGAGCTAACAGCAGCTAACAAACTGAGCTAACATGAGCTAACAGCAGCTCCAGCTGGCAGCAGTTTACTTCACTGTCCATCAGGAAAGAACTGAGGCTTTGATAAACGTTCTCTCTCTTTCAGTTTGACCTTCAAAATAAAATGTTTCATCTGCATCAGTTTGTTTTTTATAATTATTTTATTTTAATTCAGTTCTTCGGTTTAGAAAACACAAACTGTGCACAGTGGCATCGGTTTGGTTGAGAATTTCCACCTGGGGACATTTAAGTGAAATGTTTTTATTCTGGATGATCTTTTCATCTCATTTCCTGTTTTTCGTGTTAATTTTGGTGTTTACACGTATTAAAGAACACAGCTCATCGCTCCCCTCGGAGCTGTTTCACCACGCTGTTTTCAAATGGGGGAAAAGGTGATGGAGTCATTATCTTTTTATTCCTATTATCTATATTCTTCTCACCGTGTGGGAATATTTCCAATTTTTCTCGTCTTGCTCAAATTGTTTTTTCTTCCCTCATTAAACTATTTTCACATTAAGCCTTTCAGACTTTTTCTCATTTGAAGATAAATGTTACAGATCACTTAAACGAATCGCAGATGACGCTAATTAACTATATTTTGTAGATTTAATATTCCCTCATTTTCTTGTAACATGGCAGGTCTTCCCATAATTATTCCTCTCTGTTCCTTTCATCTGTGTTTTTATCTCTCTCTCTCTCTCTCTCTCTGTCTGTTATTTCCACTGCTCGCTCGACCAGGTGACCCCGGGGGACGCAGCTACTTTAAATTGATTCTTTCTTTTTCACGTCGCAGCGTTAAATTGAAACCAATCCCCAAACGCTTAAAAGCTCAAACTGCAGCCCGACTTCCTGCCTGTCCTCCCCCATCCGCACCGAGAGAGAGGTGGGTGGAGGGTGGAGGGTGGAGGGTGGAGGGAGGCAGTGGCGGGGGTTGTTTGACGGCTGCTCTCACACAATGAAGCGACAGGGTTCGTTTCGTCTTCGGAGGATTTGGTAAATCCGGAACTGTGTCGAGCAGCTTTAGACAGAAAGCAAAGGCCCGCCGGAGCAGAACCGCCGAGCATGACAACCAGCTTTATTTTATGTCATTGTATTCAAATTTACTACATCCCCAACACTTATCACCCCCCTCCAACACCACCAGCACCACCCTGCTCAGCACACAGGCCCACTTTGAAGACGGATCACCGTGGAGGAAGAACATTTCTCCCTTTTTCCAAAGTCAGATTGGCACAAATTGAAGCCGAGGAACTTTTTATGTGTGTCAGCGCAGCACAATGGAGAGCACGCTGTAAAAAATGGACACCTTGAGCTGGCGGAGTCCGTTACAGAGCCCTGAAATCTGTTTTTATACATCGTGCCAGAGAAAGTTACAACACACAAAAAAAATCACAGCTTCCTGTTTAATTTGATACCAAATGTGTGAGCCTGGTCGGCCTCCACCCTCACCCCACCCACTGACGGTGATGATGAACTGTCAGCTTGTGTTGTGACCCAGCGTGCAGAAGACTGGAAACCTGGAGACGCTTTGTGGGTGGAAACTGGGTGTAAACCCGCCAAAATAAAATCACTGACATCGTCACGGTGATGCATATTTCTGGTTCTTGTCACTGATCAACTTAAACTTCATCCAGCACTGTGCGGTCCAGACGGGAGATGAGTTCATGTTATTTTAAAAGCTGAATGAATGCAGCCTGTTTTTGCAGTGTGTTGTCCTGTTGAACAGCTCAGTGTGGTTCATACGTGTTCGCTGCATCTACCTGGCAGCCTGACGGAGCTGGCATTGACTGGGACAAAAAGGCCACATAGACACTCCACCCCCCTCCAGACCCTCTGGGATGAGGTCCAGCGCTTTTAATTAAAGCATCCAGCTTCCATGTCCGCCTTGCTGGGCCCAAAAACAATAACAGTGTCCAATAAAATCAGGTGGTGGTGTTGGTGGATGTGGTCGACATGGAAGCTGTCGTGATCCGCTGAGAGTTTCTCTGCAAACAAACGGCCGGCGAATGAGAGCCTGGGTTTTTCCGGGGGAGGGCGAGGTGATGATGATGGCGATGACCCTGCAGGAATGCTTTTAGCTGCCAGGCTTTTCTCTTGTTACCACCCTCTGCAACACAGGCGAGGACAATGGAGGGAGATGGAGGCTGCAGGACGCGCGCAGGAGAAGAAAACACCTTTAACAACGCGCCTGGTAAAAGCTGCTCGTGCTTTTTGTTGGCAGAGGACAAAAAACCTGTAATCTAAAAAAAAAAGTGCACTGATGATTACAGTGTTTGAGTTGTGTTGTGTGGAAGTTACCTGCTGAGCTTCACCTCCCCTGATGTTTAAGTTCAGGTGGGAGGCAGCCGGCCTGTCACCTCCACCTGCAGCTGCAGGACCGCTTTGAAGACATGCGTCCTCGTCTTAAATATGTCATAAATAAATAAGTTTAAAACTATTTGTGTTTAATATTTATTTCTTTAATCAACCTGAAGCAGGATCGGCATCAACAGTGAACGCTGCAGAGAAACTACAAACAGTGACAGTTTCAAAGATGAACTTTTAATGTAGGTTAATAACTCCGTTTATAAGTAGGTTAATAAGGACGTCTCTGTTCTTAGGTGACGACGTCGTGTGGATGAATCATTTCCTTCTGTCTGGCTCGTGACACGCAAACTCCAACAAACCAACTGTTTTGATTCAATTAGCACACAAATGAATGAATGTAGAAATTTTTTCTCATTTATTTCTGTAGTTTTTGCACAAAACGTCGCGACGGTGCAGTCGACGTAATCATGGAGCTAAGTTCTGTACACATGATTTTTCTCTCCGAGCTGTGAAAAGGTGATTTGTTTTTCTTTAAATGGGAAGAAAATTAACCCGATTAAAGGAGCTGCAAGAGTTTATCTCAGAATCAGACACAAATATCATCAAGACAAGATAATTAAAGTTGTACTTTGTAGCCTTGGCTACTTCTTTTGGAAATACCTTATTGGCAAACGTCGAGACCAAAACGCTCTTGGTCTAAATCCAGCGCGCTTTGTTGCCAGACTCAGGATGACTGATGCACCACGGCCTAATTACACAGGCCGACACCGGGCCAAACCCGGACTAAGTGCTGCTAACACGAGCTGGTTCTGCTTCCAGATTGGCCCAAATGTGCATCCTCGACTCCACTCGAATACAGCAGCACCGCTAATCATAATCCAGTGATATAATGAGGCTGCTTATGAGTGTGTTATGATGCTGAAGCACTGCTGCTGTTTCTCTGCATCGTGTTGTCACTGCATGAACTCTGAGTCTGTCGGTTTCACTGACCTGCCACGAGTTGCATCACTGTGCAGGAAGTATAATAGACCGATACATATTGATATTTAATGTCGACCCTCTTTCCTGTCACCAACATCAGCATGCCGCACCTGAAACATCCAGTAAGAGATTTTACGTTTCATGAACTGATGCTTTTTAATCGGAGCTGCAGCTCCGTCGGCTCCGTCGACGCTCTGCGTCCGTGCAGCAGCATGAAGTTCAACCAATTAAAGAGCGGCTGGAGGTGTGAGGAGCAGCGATATGCATATTCTGAAAAATCCATGTACAGAGAATGAAAGAGCGAGCGTCTGCACAGACACACACAGCAGAACTCTACCGGACTCAGAACCAGGACTCAGATTACAGACGATGACGAACATTTAAAACAACAAAGACTCCAAACAGCTCAAGTGAAGGGCGGGCTGTGATCATGATGCTAACCACCGCTGAACAAATAACTCGTGTCTTGCTCATGAGCACGTTGACGGCGTTGTACACACACACTGTCTCGCTGCTCCCAGCCTGGGATTGAACCGCCAACTCGTTCCCTCTCCGGCGTCTCTTCCAGAAAGAAGCTGCAGGTTAAATCCCCGACCTCTGGATCAACTCCCACCGCAGGTTCCGCTCTCCTCTTTAATTCCCGGCGGGGTTCATTAAAGCTTCGGCTAACAGTGAAATCAGACCCGTGGAGAGTTCTCCGTCCTGTGCTCCGTCTCCGGGAGGCCTGATGGAGCTGCTGACTAGGTGTCGTAATAACGAGCAGAGGTGGGAGAAGAATTTAAGTCCTTCAGGTAAAAGTATCAGTGTCACTTAGCTTCATTAAAATGTGACTTCAGTGAGAGCACGGACGCAGCTGCAGATTAACTCCTAATAAAAGTTCTGATTCCGACTCGTCAGTCACAGACGAAGAAACACAAAGGAAACTTTACAGTCCAACACGAGCCGAGAGAGTTTTGTTGGAGCTGCATCTTTTTGAACATGGGGACTTATGGAGACTGACTCACTTCTGCAGCCAGCCTCAGGTGGACGTCAGAGGAACTGCAGCTTGTGTCAGTTTCAGCATCACAAGTTCTGAAGTTTGTCATGTGTTCATGTGTCAGCTGCTCCGTGTGTGTGTTTGCACTCATGAACACGTTCGCATAAGTGTGTGTGTGTGTGTGTGTGTTTGGGTGCTATTTGCTGAACTCTTGAAAACAAGCTGCTAGAGATTAACAGAGTGTATCTTCACACCATCATGGAGGAGAGGCTTTATGCCGAGGTGTTACACACACACACACACACACACACACACACACACACTCTAACACAGTTATACTGTGGCACTGCTGACAGGGCGGCTTAGAAAACTTCATTGTGATTCAGACATCAGTCAACACTCCGCAGTGGAAGATTAACGTGGCTTTATTTGGACGAGTCAAACAAGGAAACTGTGAATGTACGAGCACTTCCTGTTAAACAGTAAACACACACACACACACACACACACACACACACACAGGTTCGGTTTGGAGCTGCGGCCGTCCTCCGTTTGCTATTTCAAAATAAAGCTTCAACATTCAAACGTTAAAGAAACCTGAAGAACTGACGTGATTAATACTGTGAGCGTATAAATGAATAATTCTCCTCTGAAAGCTGCTACGAAGAGAATAATAGATGCACTATAAATAATATATACAAAGAAAGTGGGACTATAAATACATATAGAATAGTGGAGATGGAGAATTGTCAGAATATGTTGTTTAATTATGCAAATTCATATGAATGCTAATTTTAGTTCTGTTGTAATATCTGGTCTGTATTAATACAGTGTTGTGATGTAATGTACCACTACTACACATAAATATACACAGGTACGACAGTACTGCGAGTAACTGTAATAAAAATATCATTCATGCAGCGATGCAGGAAAACAACGATCGAAGCTCGAACCAGAAGCTGCAGATGACGTGTTAATATAATTTTATGAGTTACACACGCTGAGCTTCTTTTATATGTGACCGCGAAGGCCGAGACAGAAACACAAAGAGCTTCATCATTACATCATCATCACACTCAATGCTGATGCATTTATTTCTTTATATATTTACATTCACAGAAACTCGTCCTGAGAGTTTCGTCCTCATTAAAGATCTTTAATGTAAAATGTTGATGTCACAGACTGGCAGCATGAAGGGAAGCTCACAGTGTAATGGAGTCTGCTGCTCTCATAGATGACGGTTCGATGGAGATTACAAAGAGGAGGGGAGTCAGAGGACACCCCCGTCTCGCTCCACAGCTGAGCACAAAAGGATATTTGGCTGAGAGTAATTACAGCAGCTCATGGAAAGTCACGAAGGGTTTGAATTCAGCAGGTGAAGCCCGGCCCGAACCCGCTGTCGAGTAAATCTTTATTATCTCCGAAGGGCAATTTGTTGTACAGCCAGTGGTCAATTAAGATCAGACCCACAAACAACAAGAAGCAGGCAGAGACAGACGACACGGACAGGGACAGAGACAACAGGGACAGGGACAGACGACACGGACAGGGACAGAGACAACAGGGACAGGGACAACAGGGACAGAGACAACAGGGACAGAGACAGACGACACGGACAGGGACAGAGACAACAGGGACAGAGACAGAGACAACACGGACAGGGACAGAGACAACAGGGACAGAGACAGAGACAACACGGACAGGGACAGAGACAACAGGGACAGGGACGACATGGACAGAGACAACAGGGACAGAGACAGAGACAACAGGGACAGAGACAACAGGGACAGAGACAACAGGGACAGGGACGACATGGACAGAGACAACAGGGACAGAGACAACACGGACAGAGACAACACGGACAGAGACAACAGGGACAGAGACAACAGGGACAGAGACAACAGGGACAGGGACGCCGGCACGTTAACATTTGAACATACGTCTCGTTAAAAGTTAGACTTTCTTTGACTTTCAGTAGAATTTTAAATCTTCCATAAACGCCGCAGAAACAAACGCTGACGTCCGCTGAATTACGTGACATAAACAAACAAAGGTGACTCAACGTTAAAAAGAAGGCAGCGTCCACTTTCTGACGTGAGGTGGCGTGGCGTGGCGTGGCGTGGCGTGACGTGGCGTGAGGTGAGGTGAGGTGGCGTGGCGTGGCGTGGCGTGACGTGACGTGGCGTGGCGTGGCGTGAGGTGAGGTGGCGTGGCGTGGCGTGGTGTGAGGTGGCGTGGCGTGAGGTGACGTGACGTGGTGTGACGTGAGGTGGCGTGGCGTGGCGTGAGGTGGCGTGGCGTGAGGTGAAGTGACTTGACGTGAGGTGGCGTGGCGTGGCGTGAGGTGAGGTGAGGTGAGGTGAGGTGAGGTGGCGTGGCGTGGCGTGACGTGGCGTGGTGTGGCGTGGCGTGACGTGGCGTGGCGTGAGGTGGCGTGACGTGAGATTTGCTAATTGGAGCTAGAACAGAACAACACACTCACGTCTGGCACTGTTTCATGTGTGTGTGCTGTGGCAGACATTACTGAGGAAGCAGAACGCTCTGGTCGGAGCGAGACTCGCTTCCTTCCTCGTCCTCTGTTCTCTCTGAGCGTCCATTGTTCTGCTGATCAGCGGCGTCTGATTTCGTTTCTGCGCATCAAGGCGATTCTCATTTATTGGGCAGCGTTGTCATTTCCTGCACGCCGCAGCCTCCTCCTCTCTTCCACCACGCTGCGTTCTCTTGTCATTTGGCTTCCTTATCGGGCTCGGCGCGGCCGCCGCTTGTCACCAGAGTTTTGAAGTTCGCTGGCTTTCATTTTAGCGCGAGCCGGGATGTTTTTCATATCTCTGCTGCACAAATTTGTAATTTTCTTCTCTCAGTTTGTCATCACGTTTTGTTTTTTTATCGCTGTTCAAATCAACTCGAGCGATTTCAAAATGGATCAGTGCTTTTTTTTTTTCTTACCTTCCATCCGAGCACATCGAGGCACCTGGATGATGATGGTGTTTTTTTTCTGGGATTTGACTAAAATACTCGTTACTGCAGTGAAAGTTAAATGAGCTGATCACAGAAGAACATCATTGAATGTCACATCCAGTCTGCGGGCGTCGACACATCACTGACTGACGGAGACGCGTCCTGACCGCAGCAACATGATGTATAATTAGAAGGTTTTGCATCACGTGGGAGAAGTTATTATTAGATCAGTGCATTCATCGTAAACGTCTGTTCACCTGCTCAGACTCAGTTACAGCAGAGAGAATGGACGCAGTCTCTGTGACGGGTTTCTGGTCACACCTGTGATGACACTCACCTGTCACCACACACACACACACAGCGTCATCCACGTGTTCAAACCTCTCACCGTGGCTCCATTCAAAGCATGCTACATTAGCTATTAGCAGTCTGTGAGGTGGAGGTCAGTCAGTTCTTCTTCTAGTGGACAGCAGCTGTAATTTCCATATGACCATGAAGAGTTCTTTCATCCTTTCCCGTGAGCACGTCTGTGTTTGTCCGATCCGATGCCGCGCTCGGCGTGCGCTGTGAGAATCTGTGAGAAACGAGAATGAAAGAGACTCGGAGAAGTTTGAGAGATCGACTCTCATTTAGGACAAAGTCATCCAGGGAGGTTGTCATGGTGAAGCTTTGTTCCTCGTGTTGTGTCAGCTAATGACGTCCCTCCAGGTCGGTGTGTGTTTTCTGCCTCATTCACTTCAAGTTTTTTCTAATAAGCTCAAACTTTCTCTCTCTCTCTCTCTTCGGGTGTCGCAGCGTGGAGTCGGCTCTGCTCTCGTTTCTGCACAGCGGTCTGTGAACGCAGCACAGCAGGGCGGTTCTGGGATATTTTGGGGATCTTGTTCGGGGCGGTGCGCGCCCCAAGAGGACGTGACGTTTTGGTTTTTTTTCCAAAGACGTCGGGTCATCATAAAAGAACACAGCGGTGCTGAAATTTACTGTCCACTCTGCTGCTGTACGTCCTCCGCTGTCCCCGTGTCCTGCAACATGTGCGTCAGCGCAAGGGCGAAACTTCAGCTCGGGATGGTGAAACTTTACCGTTTCTGCTGCCTCGACTTTTTGAAGTTGGGCTGCACCTCTAACATCTTTCAGGAGCGACCTCTCGCTGGCGAGCCGCCGTCATCCAGACGGGGCGGACGCACAGTTAGTTTATAATGTGAGTCTCCATGAAACAGGAAGTAGGCTTCTGTTTACTTCCTTATTTAGGTGTTTCCTGTGAAAACAGTCGGAGAAGGAAGAACTCCACCTGGATATATAACAATAATTGTGTGTTGCATCCGTGCAGCAGCGCTTTGAGCTAGTACCACCTTCCAGTGGCCGAACACCCGGTCTGGTCCGGCACGTTAGCGGCATATCAAGTCCATCAGGACTGACTGGTTGGGGAGCGTTACGCTCCACAGGAAGTCCTGGATGCTGAATCTGTCGGCAAAACTTTGGCAGAACAGATCTGACTGTTAGCTTCCACGTTTCTCTTGGCTGACGTCTGTTTCATGGTCTTTGCTTCTTGGACTGTGTTCTGAGCAGCTTGAGACGGTTTCAGTCTTCAGGTGATTGAATCTGTTGTGCAAAGTCGTGATGGTAAACAATCATCTTCTCCTAACTGTCCTCTTCCGGGATCCTGCTGACCTAATGTCCGTCTATCCCAGCTCTAAAGATTTACGGCGCTCGGCGTCCTCTCCTGCAAAGACTCCTGCGAGCAGAGAGAATTGAGGTATCCATTCCGGCGACAGTTTTACAGCAGTTAAGTTCACTTAGCATTAAATCCTCCCGACTGAAGACTAACCTCCTTTTCAAACCAAAAGCAGGCGAGCAGAGAGGAAAAGGGCCCCCGCTCAAATTTAGTGTTTAATTTGGTTAATATCGCCGGCTCGCTCTCTGTAAATTTACTGCAGCGCTCAGTTTGAATTAGACTGCGGCGAAGAGTCGGAGCGAGGCCGGCGTCCATATGAATGAAGAGTGGACACTAATGCAAATGCTGGAGCGCCCGGTCGATACTGCTGTGTTTGCTTTTCTGCACAACTCGCTGTTTACCCAGTGTGTGTGTGTGTGTGTGTGTGTGTGTGTGTGTGTGTGTGCTAATGGATCAAAGCGAAATATAAAAAGAAAATGCAAAAACATATTCGACACATTCCGTGCAGCTCGTTTACAAAAGCAAATGAACAGCAGACACGCGGCTGGTCCGGGAGGGGAAGCGAACGCGAGCGCTCGCTCGCTCGAGCGTTCAGTCAACACGCTCTCACTTTTTACTCGTCGATGTTTCACAGCTTCGCGCTGAAACACATTCCCGCTCTGGAATGCACGGTGTAAGGTCAATATGTGTTTTTGTCTCCGCGTGATGGAGCAGGAACCGGAGTGCTGTAATTTCCTGAGCAGGTGAACCTTGACGCGAGAAATCAGAACCACCAGCGTCGCGCTGACGTCCTCAAACATGAAATATTCCTCAAAGCGTGAGGTCGGTTTGTGTAGCATCTTTAAATCATATAGATGAAGTCTGTAAAGGAGGCTGAGCTCCAACCCGGTCCGGTCCGGTCCGGCTGCTGAGCAGTAAACGCTGTAGTATTTTATAAACAGAGCAGCGTTTCTTTAGTTTAAAAACTTTACAGTACTATCATGCTTTTACTGTGTTTATTACAGTAAAACTGCAGTTTTTTTACTGTAAGAACGAAGCTGATGCTGAAAACACGTCAGTGTGTGTTGTTCTGTTAGTGACACCAGCTGAACTTCCTTCACATCTTCTTCTTCTCGTTCACTCGCAGTGACTGTTTTTTGGCAGAGATTAGCATGCGGCGTTTTTTCCAATCACAGATGTGATCAGGATCTCTGGAAGAGAGAAACCGCACTAATCTCCCTCTGATTAGAAATGAACGGGGAACTGTGTGTCACAAACACCTGAAATCCTGAAGAATAAAGGCCTGATGAATCACCTCTCTGATTAAAGGAAGACATCATCAATCACCCGCAAACTCCCTCTAATACCGAGCCGGAGAGTGTGAAACCAATAAGCAGCCGACTGGGTGGATTTCTCCTCGATACAGAATCACTTTATTACAAACGTCCGTTCTCCTTCCACTGAGACTTTTTCTGCACTTGAGAGATTTAAAGACGGTTTTTCAGTGAGCGCGGAGCTCAGGATGCTTCTCAACAAGCTCACATCAGGATTTATCTGCAGATATTGGAGCTTGTGTGTGTGTGTGGCGGTGTGTGTGTGTGTGTGGCGGTGTGTGTTATTTTCTTCATCACACAGTGTTTTATTATTTCCATCCCACATCTATTCCCAAAGTTAACCTGTGTTCTGCAGCAGGAAGTCTGTCTGTCTGGGCTTGTAGGTCTTATTTCTGCGTTTTAAAGGGGCAGTCCAACGTTTTTTTCACTCTCTTACACTGAAAACAGACGACGTACCATCGCTGATCACCAACACTTTACACTCTGATTCACGGTTTGAAAACATTCAGCTTCCAAATCGACACCTTGCAGACGTTTTCTGTCTTTATAAGTGACGCCGGGTGACGAGGTCTGGGCGAGCACAGAACAGGCTGGAGGCTGCAGCAGCCCGCCGTGCTTTGTGGGGACGGCTCGGGTTATTAGAAGTGTCCGTAGTTTGTGTATGACGAGCAGACACGAGGACGAACTGCCGTCAGTGTACAGAGCGTTTCATCGCTCTCTTCAGACCTCCAACACCTGCTCCATCACCGCATGGGTGGTGGCTGCAACCTCCGTCGGTGAAGCGGAGCCAGACTGCAGTTGCTCTTGTCGTCCACTTGAGGCTGGCTCCAGCTGACGTGTGAATTTGCACTTTTAATGAAAACCAGCTCTGCAGTTTAAGATTCATCCTGTCAGCTGGATGCTCGGCTTGTTAAAGCTGCAGCTTGGAGCCTGTCGGTGTCTGCAGCTCACATTGTTAGTGGCAAGTTAGTGTGTTACTGTAGCTGTTAGGTTGTCTGCTGTTGTGGCAGACGAGCTAACTCTCCAACTAACAAGTAAATCTCACCGCAGCACACACACACACACACACACACACACACACACACACACACACACACACCTCAGAGGCTCTCATATAAACAAATTAACTTTTTTGAAACTGTTAGTTGATTTTGGGTTTTCACGCCTCGTGGTTCACGTTCATGAGTTGTGACAGCGATGATCTTCACGGAGCCAGCTAAAGAGCAACAATTCAGAATTATGTAAAAATAAATGTGATTTGTTTTTCCAGTTAAATTTCAGCACGAAAATAAATAACAGGTGCACTAACAGCTGCGGGGGCGTCCGGCTGCTCAGGTGGTGATTGGTTAAAAAAGCCACAGTAAGTGAAACTGTCAACGCAAGAGATTATAGCAACTGACCTCTCTGCAGAAGTAGTCTCTGAGACGACCCACAGACTGTCTAAGACCTGGACATAGTCTCTGTGACGTCCCCGCAGACTGTCTAAAACCTGGACGTAGTCTCTGTGACTCACAGACTGTCTAAAACCTGGACGTAGTCTCTGAGACGTCCCCGCAGACTGTCTAAAACCTGGACGCAGTCTCTGTGACGTCCCCGCAGACTGTCTAAAACCTGGACGTAGTCTCTGAGACGTCCCCGCAGACTGTCTAAAACCTGGACGTAGTCTCTGAGACGTCCCCGCAGACTGTCTAAAACCTGGACGTAGTCTCTGAGACGACCCACAGACTGTCTAAAACCTGGACGTAGTCTCTGAGACGTCCCCGCAGACTGTCTAAAACCTTCAAAGTTCAGCAGCTCTCATCGTGTTGGTTCATCTGAAGTTTTAAAGTTCACTTCATATGAAACCTTCTCTTCTGTGTATTTGGCTCCCGGGTCATCAATATTTTCATCAGAGTGGTCCGGTACCCCCTCCACCTGCTCCCACCTGCCCCCTCCACCTGCCCCCTCCCTCCCTGGGCTCCTGCCACAGTAATATCCAGTATAATGAGTCTTTGCCAAGCAAACAGACCCGCAACAATATTGAGAGCTTCTTTTCTGTCCACAGACATTATTTCCCAGAGGAGAATGGAAATTAAAAACAGAAAAGAAATTCATCCATTTATTTCACCCATCAACATTGACCCACATCAGCATCACAGCCGCCCACAGCCGCCCCTCCGCCCACCCCGCGTCTCATAACCCTCCGTTAAGTTCTCGTAAACAGCCTTTAAGCCATGACACACTTCATCCACAGTCGGTGGAGTAATCCTACATGAACGCGGTGACATCACGTCTCTCCGCGGGGATGAATCATCTAAACTTGGGGCTACATGTCGTTTGGGATCTCGTCGCCGTCGTCTTGTGTCGACGTTGCCGGGAGCCTCTTCAAACGTTGCGCTAATTAAGCGGCAACGTGACCTCGGGCCCGGAGGCAGTGACCTAAAACAGAGAAGAAGAAGAGCGAGGGGGGGAGGAGAGGAGGGAAGAGCGAGGGGGGAGGAGAGGAGGGAAGAGCGAGGGGGGGAGGAGGAGGGAAGAGCGAGGGGGGGAGGAGGAGGGAAGAGCGAGGGGGGAGGAGAGGAGGGAAGAGCGGGGGGGGGGGGGGGGGGGGGGGGGGGGGGGGGGGAGGAGGGGGGAGGCTAGAGGAGGGAAGAGCGAGGGGGGCAGGAGGAGGGAAGAGCGAGGGGGAGGAGAGGAGGGGAAGAGCGAGGGGGGAGGAGGGAGGGAAGAGCGAGGGGGGAGGAGAGGAGGGAAGAGCGATGGGGGGGGGGAGGAGAGGAGGGAAGAGCGAGGGGGGAGGAGAGGAGGGAAGAGCGAGGGGGGAGGAGGAGGGAAGAGCTCATCCTTCACTTCTTCTACATGAGAAAAGATTGTGAGTGTATGAACTCATATAAATACACACCTCGTGTCTGAGGCGTATCGAGCTTTGGAGATGTCACGTCTCCGTGACTCCTTCTTGCGTAACAAACATTATTGAGGCCTAACTTCATACGTAATCCGACATCACCTCCAGCTCCTCTGATGTGACACATGCAGCAAACACACACTGAGCAAAGTGAGGAGAGCTCTGAGGAGACGTGAAGGTGAGAGCTGCTCTCCTACAGGACAATTCAGTAATTAGTCAACCGTTTTATTTGATTACAGCCATTTCATTTATTTGTCTTAGTCTGGAGGAGCTTGTTACCTTTTGGTTAGCACCATCTGGTTGGAGGCTCGCTCAGGACACAGCTTCTGTCTCCAGACAGGACTCAGACGTGGAGGTCCAGTTCACCATCACACAGGTACTGTGAGATCATGATGATCACAGAGTGACTGCGGACGCTTCCTGTGCTGGACCGCCTCGGCTGCAGACAGGAAGTTCCCACATCATGATGAGTTCATCCTTGGTTTAACAAGCGGGCCGCGGCCCGGACGCAGAGACATGCTGCTTCAATATATATAAACTAAGTGCAATGTATAACTAAATGATCCTGTCTGGAGTCGAGAGTCACGTTTCTCCTTTAATGGAGCCAGTTTACCAAACAGGTTGGAGGTCACTACTTCTTGTTCATGGCCCAAAGCATGATGGGAACTGTAGTTCCCCCAAGCAGACAGAGATGGTAATGATCACTGAGGAGGACGTGGTGTGGATCATCATCATCATCATCATCATCAGACAGTCTGACGGCCTGTTTTCCACTCAGCATCACAAACATCAGAGCGAGTGTGTGTGTGTGTGTGTGTGTGTGTGTGTGTTCAGTTCATCAGCCTCCTCGCGTGTTTAGCTCCAGCTCAAACATCATAATGCTCTTATCACACTCGTGAGTGTGTGTTCATCCTGTGTGACAGCTGTAAGTGTGGAGACACGCGTGAGAGTCGAGATTACAGCACGCCGCGTGACGACGCGATAAGTGCAGAGCGTTGTTCGCTCGCCAGACTCGACGAGCGTCTCGTGTTACGTGTCTCTCCGTCTACGGCTCAAAACTCAGGTTTGTTTACTGAGAACACACAGATACATTTTATACTCTGATTGGCTGATTAGTGTGTCTGCAGTTCCTCTAACGTCCACCTGAGGCTGGCTGCAGAAGTGAGTCAGTCTCCATAAGTCCCCATGTTAGACAGCAGAAATAAACATGTTTACAGCCTGGTACCAAAAACAGTTTTGGTCTCTGTAGCTAATTTCCCCGTTCATGACAACCTGTACTGAAGGTGAATTTATATACAACTCACCTGTTCACATTATATTAAGGCTTAAAGTTATGCATGGCATAAAACACCTCAAGTATAAATGCACCGGGTTTTTACTCGCTTCAGAACCGGGTCACCGGGTACTTCTTGGATGTCTGTGTCACTGCCCGGCACTGATTCTGATTCTTCAGTTTTGTGTCGGACCACGTTAGAGCGTCCTCCCACACTGTGTCAAACCAAGTCTTCATTCATGCTTCAACCTCCTCAAAGTTCTGGTGGGTGGCAGCGATGGAGACGCTCGCTCACGTGACGTGACGGAGATGAGCTTGGCGGCGTGGAAGTGTCGTCGTTTTGGTTTTCTAAACGAGGCTTCAGATGTTTAAATCATGCGTTAAATCAGCGCGCCTCGTTAGCGCTTGGCCTTCTCGTTAACGTAACTTCACGTTCCTCTTCATCTGTAAAGTTTGTTTCTGCACGAGCTCCACAGATCATTGATCACACTCTAATAATGACGACTGACACGTTACCGTGGCGATGGTTTACACGTACATGTGTAGAATTAGTGAAACAGGCATTATAAATACTCGGCGCCTCCCCTTTGCCGCTGTTGTCATTGACAGGTCTAACGAGCGTCGCAGCAGGCGCGCGGCTCGCGTACCTGCGTCCAGTTAATCACACGGAATGAGGCGAACATGTGGATTTAAATAAAGGATGTATCTGCTTATAGAAACACAGCGCTCCATACAGAGATGATGTATTACCCTGCTGCTGTTTACAGTTAGCCTCCAGTGTGTGTCTGCGCTCGCCACATCACAAGTCTGATCCGTCTTCTGCTTTTCCCGGGCTATATGCAAATCAGGCTTCGCCCGCTCGGATGGTAATGAGGCAACAAAGCAGGAAGAAACTCAGCTGACTCGTCCAGCAGCAGTCAGCCCAGCTCGGCGTCCGTCAGCCTTTTATTTCACCAAGCTCTCTCCGTCAGCGTCCTCTTCACTCTCTGCTCCTCTGCCATCGTGCCGTAAAGCAGATTCACAGACTCTCACTGCTCATACTACACATCCCACAATGCACTGCAACAGCACAGATGTCACTGGTCATTCTCCTCAGTAATTAAAATAATTCTTGCAGCTGGAGTACAAATTATGAATGCCACAATTAAAGCACGTTTGATGGGGGCGGCCCGTGGCGTAGCGGGGTTAAGCGACCGCCCCATGTATGGAGGCTACAGTCCTCGCTGCGTGTCACTCCCCCTCTCTCTCTGCTCCGTGTTTCCTGTCCATCTAAAGCTGCACTATCATTAAAGGCATAAAATGGCCGCTGATGACACGCGTCTGTTTGATGTTCCTCTCTTCATCCTCGTCCACTCTGCGCCATCATGATGATAAATATCTTTGTGGTCGTCTGAGCAGACGGGCGATCTCTGGCAGAGCGAGTCGGGACATCCTCAGGTTTCCTCCTGATGAGAAGAAAAATGTCTTGGAAACCGAAAACACAGAGCGAAGCCTCAGCCGGATCAGGCTCTGCAGGACTTGGCCAACTTTCAAACAGCCGTCTGAGATCGATCGAGGCGGTCTGTCGCTCTAATTGAACGCTCCCACAGGTCGAACCCGAAACCGTGGAAACCCAAACACGTGAACCATGCCGAGCAGCGCTCCGGCTTCTGGCCGGAGTCCAGCCAGATCTCCGTTTGAGTTCAGCAGCTTTCCACAGCAGACGAAGCTCGACTGGCAGCACTCAGTCCTGCAGGAGCAGCAGTCTGTTCTTCCTTTAATCCTCACTTTAACTATTCAGCTTCTGTCTGCTCGCATGTTCCAGAGGAGATCCCGACTTCTCGCGTCTGAAAATCTCTTCAGAGGATCCCGGGAAACTCGTACAGCCTCCAGGAAAGCAGACTGTCTGATAAACACTTTGTTCGCTCTGCAGCAGCTCATCTTTGCCTCTCTTCATGCCGCGGCTCAGCTTCTGAATTCATTTTCAAATCCTGCTGCTCACCTCCAGGTGTTACATGGTGAGGGCCTTGAATATATTCCTGAATTACCGTCCCCTTATCGTAATGTGAGACCAGTGAGGTCTTCTTACAGGAGCAGGTGGTTGTCCCTGAGTAAGGCTGAATCCATGAGCATGTTCTTACAGCGGGTATTTCCACATTTTCCCTCAGACTGCCTGAATTTGGAGTTTAAAGCTGAACCTGGTCAGAAGCTCATTTAAGAATGCTGCTCATGATGTCAGCACTTTCAAACATTTGGTGTCTTTGTCGATGCGGCGTGCATCGATCACGCGGCTGAAGAAGCTTCGTGTAGACTTCGCGCTCAGTGCTGCGCGATGTTGTCACCTTTCCTCCATGTTGCATGTAATAAACACAAAAAATAAACCGTCCAATCAGAGTTTAACCAGCTTGTTGATCCCAGCAGTTTTTGTTATGAACTACAAGAGTCGAACTTTCAGGAAAATACAGAGAAAGTAGCAAGTCAGCGTTTTGCAAACTACATTTATTTAAAAATGCATGAATTATGATTATAAAAGCAGGCTAATTTTCATATTGCTCTCTGTGGTGTGTAGATATGCTCTCATTCTGCCCGAGCCTCGCAGCTGATAAAGCCTCCAGTCGGATGATAAGAGTTAGCAGAGATACTGTTGCTAAATACAGCTCGCCCCCCCTCCACCTCTCCGCTGCACGGCGCTCCGCGCTCTGGAATAATGTGTGTGTTTGCAATGTAAATATGCATTATGTAAACTCACAGCGTTACCGTTTGGATTCATTAATCTTTCCATTAGCGTGACAGTTATTAATTTTCATTTAAAGGTGCACAAAGGGAGACTTTTGTGTTAAACTGCAGCCGATTTATCAGCTGAAAACCAGGAGGAGAGATAAGCCACCGGGAAAAAGGTAAACACCTTTAAAGGAGCAGACGTGGAAACAGAGGCTCACGTCACAATTTACACCATCCATGTTCATTCTCCTCCATCAGCTTCATGTGGGCGGGGTCTCCAGTTTCCCTCTCACCTGCCTGATCACCTCCTCACCTGTTCTTCATCCTCCAATCAGCAGTGCAGCACAAAGGAGCGCCGGCTCAGAGATGTTTGCACAGTGAAACTTCATCACTGAGTCTTCAGCTCCACGCAGAGACCTCGTGAGAGTCTTTGATTTCAGTTGAATATCAGTTTGTTATCAGAGGTCAACGCTCTTCAGACAGGTTGAGCTTCACAGGCTTTCCTCTCTGCGGCGCCCTGCGCTCGGAGCTCTGCTGCTCACACCGGCTCCAAGATGTTTTCCATAATTCTCTAACACAGTTTTAGTGATCCACCGATCTCCACGCACCAAGCTGGAAACATCTGATGTGTTTTCTGATTTACGGAGTGATAAAAATCCAAACTTCCTCTGTGGAAACCTTTTGACTCCAACATGTCAACGACCGTTCTGCAGATGTGCAGAAATTAGCACATTTTTCAATAGACAATGCCTCGTTTGCATATTTGGCCCCGTAGACTTCAGAACTGTCACAAATCTGCATTTTTCTGCTGTCAGTCAACAAATAAAATAAAACCGAGACGTGAGTTTCATTGTTACTGGACAAAAAACATCAGAAAGAAAAAACCAAACAGCTACAGCTTCAAATTTCTGTGGAGAAGTCAGTGCAACATGGTCGGTCGCCCACGGTGATGATGTGATGACTGCACGCCGGGTCAGGCGGACGCTTTCCGGACCTTTAGAGAGGAAGCCGCGTGGAAACCCGCCAAAATAAAATCATAGATATCCACATAAAGATGGATAGTTCTGGTTCTGGTTAATGGTGACCGTCCACGACACAGATCAGGACTTTATTTAACATGTTTGATTCACTCGGAGTGATTTCAACCTGACGGCGCTCTGAGGATTAAAAATGAATCTCATATTTAGTTTCTGTCTTCCTCTGCATCCAATTTATTTCCTTCATTTCTTCTCCGTCCCTCCTGACTCTCTCGCTTTTGTCTGTGTGATCCGGTCAGTCCGGCCGGTTGGCAGCGCAGCGCCGGGCTTCACCTCTTCCTTCCGTTTGATTAAATCATAGTCGTAGTGGCGAGACGGGTCCCGCGGAGTCAGGTGCAGAATTATTAACCTTTGCTGTCGGAAGGACGTCTCTCTCTCTGCAGGCCTGCGGTGAGACGACCGGCCAAGATGGACGCCCCAGTTCACAGTGTGTGTGTGTGTGTGTGTGTGTGTGTGTGTGTGTGTGGAGGCGGGGCGGTCAGCTCAGCATAAAGTCATCCATCCCTGAAGGTGTCGGAGGCTCTGGCTCCACGCTGCCGGTCACTCCCGTCCTCACAGATCAGAGACGAGATGCGGAGCGCTTAATAATTCAACAAAGGAAGCGGCTGAAATCACAGCTCGTCACTTTTATTCTTTAAATCATTTTATAATCATAAGAGTTTCAAATTCTTCCTCTACCTGAAGGAGCCTCCACAGGACGTCAGCTGAGACAGACCACGCTAACAAAAACTGTCCCAAGTCTTTGTGTAGACGAGGATGACTGATGGACGTCAACAGCACGTCCTACAGACTGTCTAAAACCTGGACGTAGTCTCTGTGACGTCCCCGCAGACTGTCTAAAACCTGGACGTAGTCTCTGTGACGTTCCCGCAGACTGTCTAAAACCTGGACGTAGTCTCTGTGACGTCCCCGCAGACTGTCTAAAACCTGGACGTAGTCTCTGAGACGTCCCCGCAGACTGTCTAAAACCTGGACGTAGTCTCTGTGACGTCCCCGCAGACTGTCTAAAACCTGGACGTAGTCTCTGAGACGTCCTTGCAGACTGTCTAAAACCTGGACGTAGTCTCTGTGACGTCCCCGCAGACTGTCTAAAACCTGGACGTAGTCTCCGTGACGTCCCCACAGACTGTCTAAAACCTGGATGTAGTCTCTGTGACGTCCCCGCAGACTGTCTAAAACCTGGACGTAGTCTCTGAGACGTCCTTGCAGACTGTCTAAAACCTGGATGTAGTCTCTGTGACGTCCCCGCAGACTGTCTAAAAGCTGGACGTAGTCTCTGTGACGTCCCCGCAGACTGTCTAAAACCTGGACGTAGTCTCTGAGACGTCCTTGCAGACTGTCTAAAACCTGAACGTAGTCTCTGTGACGTCCCCGCAGACTGTCTAAAACCTGAACGTAGTCTCTGTGACGTCCCCGCAGACTGTCTAAAACCTGAACGTAGTCTCTGTGACGTCCCCGCAGACTGTCTAAAACCTGGACCTAGTCTCTGTGACGTCCCCACAGACTGTCTAAAACCTGAACGTAGTCTCCTGTCGCGTTGTTTAAGTGCGCTAACGTTAGCATCTCTGATCTGTTTTTTTTGTTTCACGCGTTAAAAATAAAGTTTGAATCTCCTGAAAGTTGCACGCACAGATTTTTATTTTTAAACTGCGGCTGCAGACACATCGTCTCTCTGCAGTCGAACTTTTATTTGTGACTCACGGGGCGTTTGCAGCTTCATTCCAGCCATCTTGTTTGTTGTCATGCCCTTCCTGTTATGAGGCTGCCTCCTGATTGGGCAGAGACTGCTGCTTTGAAAGGAGCCATTAAACTGCAGTCAGCTGTATTTACCATCATAATAAAGTGTGGCAGAATATTTCCTGACTGATTTTTACTCTGTGAGTGAATCCGGCAGCTCTGCCTGGAACGCGGCTCAGACCGAACTCGTTGCAGAGTTGTAATTAGCCTATTAACAGTTAACAGGCAGGTTTTTACAGCGACGGCCACACAGTGAAAGCATTTAGACAACAACTGCCGCAACACGCTGGAATAATCAGGCCCGGTTTACACTGATAATTGCCTGTTACACAATAAGAAGGACAGAGTGGAAGCATTGTTTGTGACACTTTGACACGCAGAGCCGAGGACGAACCGACAGCCCACGCCGAAAGGACGAGGCAGCAGAGATCAGGTCCCTGCTGCAGGGATCCAGGTTCCCGGCAACCAATTAGATAATGAATGAAGCTCCGGGCTCCCGGGCTTAACGAGACCCAGAGCATGTTTCGACAGCTGGCTGACGGGTTGACGGGTAATGTGGAGGGCCTGGCGATAATGAGGTCGCTCTGTGATTGTGACAATTCGATCTGTGGTTTAACCTCCTGAACCCCGAGTTTTCTTTCTTCCCCTTAAATGTCGCCATCATAATAAACATTTAAAGTTATGAAACATCACAAATGTGTTCTGTCTGCTTGTTGGGAACATTGGCCGAGCATCAGACACACGCTGTACGGGCACTGAGCGCACACTGTGGATCACACACAATCATGTCAACGCTGTGTGCATCATTTGTACGTTTCCCCTCAAACTTCTGCCTGACACGTCTCTGCAAACTTTTTGGATCTCAACTTCAAATTTCAGACCAAGTTTTGTTGAACAGCGTTTGACCTCGCAGCGTAAGGTGGTGAAGATTCTGACACCGGTCGGATCCGGCCGGGCCGAGGTCAAACCAGGATTTATCAGCCTTAAAACAAGCACTCGTGTGTTGTGTTGGTGGATCACAGTTCACCGCGGTCGCTGCTTTCGCGGTCGTGGGCGATCGCTCGGACCCCACAGGGTTAAAGTTCCCAGGAAATGGCGAGCAGGCGTGCTAATTACGTTAGCATCAGGCAGCTAGAGAGGCTCTTACAGCAGCTAATAGCGGCTCGTTGACTGTAGGAAGTCGTGCTAGCTTATTCTTCCCGGACTGGGAGCTTCAAGTGAACCAGAACCGAACATCTAAGACCAACAGAGGCCGAGGTGCTTTTCTTAGGAAATAATGTAAAGTGTCACAGTGATAATAACTGTATGTGAAGCGAAACCAGTCTCGAAGTCAGTCTCCATAAGTCCCCATGTTAGACAGCAGAAATAAACATGTTTACAGCCTGGTACAAAAAACAGTTTTGGTCTCTGTAGCTAATTTCCCCGTTCATGACAACTGTACTGAGGGTGAATTTATATACAACTCACCTGTTCACATTATATTAAGGCTTAAAGTTATGCAGGATTCAGAGCGCGGACGCTTTGATTGACAGGTGGCTCCACCGGCAATCCACGTCTTTACTAGTTTTTAAGATTTTTAGATCAGCCGGGAGCTGGCACAGGCCGGGGTGCCAAAACGGAGACGGCGTGAGCCAAGAGAGAAAGCGTTTGATTGGATGTAAAATTAGTACACGCCCCCGAGTGCAGGATGAATCATCAGCAACTTTTTCTGGTTTATCAGGAAACGACAAACTCTAAAATACCACGAAGAAGACCTGAGGACGATGTGCGCGTGGCAGAGGAGGACAGAGGACAGATGGGAGGACAACATGGGGACTTATGGACAGTTGGATGTTATTTATAAAACACCAACTGTATTAAATCACTCCGTTATCGTCATCATCTGGAGGCTGCACAGGACGTGCTCCTGTTTTTCACCCTGGGAGGAAACGACTGATGATCCTGTAAGGTGAACGTGAGAGCGAGGAGAGGGGGGCTCAGGTGGCGGGCTGTTGCATGATGGGAGTGACGGCAGCTCAGGTGGGAGTTAATACAGTGTCAAATGAGACGGAGCGATGGAGGGGGGGAAGGGGTTATATAGAGTCCTGCATCAGTGCTGCAGCTGAGCCCCTCTGATACCTCGACACATAGATCACCCTGACAGGTCAGAGCGAGTCTGTGAACACCGCGATACTACAGAATACTGCACGGAAACACACAGAAATACTCCCAATATGAATAATCGTAGTATAACTAGCAAGAGACGAGGAGCGGCCACCAGAGGGAGGAGGAGGCGATCATACGTCACCTGTTCTGTAAAAGCAGCTGATAAACAGGAGCGCTTAAGATAATCCTTAATCCATCCACTGCTATCTTTACTCCTGAGAGAGAGTGTGTGTGTGTGTGTGTGTGTGTGTGTGTGTGTGTTAATATTTCAGAGTACGTTAAAGTCAAAGTGTGTTTGTGACAAAATTTGCCATCGCGCTCGGGTTTAAAGTTCTTCTGTGAATGAAAGATTAACAGAATAATCCATGACATCAGCGTGATGGATTCATCCATCTTCATCTGTATGATTGATGCTCTGCTTCAGGCCTCCTGGAGGTTTCTGGAGCTTTTGGTACCTGACCGTGCAGACGGCATGCACAGTCCATCTCGACAGCGACCTGAGAAGTCTGATCATGGATGTTTCCTGTGGCAGGCTGAAGACCTGGAGCTTCTCCAAGCAGCCAGTTAATCGTCACGATAAGTAAACACACTCGGCGGTGGAAGGAAACTGCTCGCTCTGCGACACTGCAGCTCCGTCGTCTGCACAGGTACTCCTGATATTCTGACTTCATATTCTTTAATGTCTCACTTCTCCCAGCTGCACACACACACACACACACACTCGCAGACAGATGGTTTCCACACACGAGGCCTGTAAAGCTGAAATCCGACTATAGAGAGACGCATAGAAAGACAGAGCGTGTGTGTGGCAGACGGACTGATGGTGCAGTCATGCAGTAAATGATGTTGGTTTAAGGCATCACACCACCTCCTGCAGCCTTCACACACACACACACACACACTTCACACACAGCCGCCTCTTAATGATAATGCTCTTTAAATGGCTTTATTGATTTTAATGTAGCCTACCACACATATATTTCATGAAAGTCAATACGGTAAGAGGACCAACTCCCTAATGTAAATAGCTGGTTGGAAGTCTATTAGAATGGTTATCGATGGAGGAGTGGTAATTACCTGCCGCTGCGCCGCGCTCGCTCGCTCGCCCGCTCGCTCTTTACCCGGCCGCGTCTCGCTCTGACACTTTAAAGCCACAATAGAGCCGAATATCAGGAGGGAAGCCGGTGAATATGCAATGCTAATCAATGCCCACAGAGTCCGTGTGCTTTTGATCAATACGGTGAAGAGAGAGTGAGTTTGCACCGCGCAGTCAGTCCGTCTCTCCGCTCGCCTGAAGGAGGAAAACACAGTTCCTGCTCATCAGTACTACGTCTGCAGTACACTGCTGTACTTGTACTACTGCCTCGTCTACTGCATACGAAGGACAAACAAATCAATGCAGTTCCTCTAACGTCCACTTGAGGCTGGCTGCAGAAGTCGAGTCTCCATAAGTCCCCATGTTAGCAGTGAAAAGTTATGCAGGATTCAGAGCGATTACTGCTTACATTGCTAATGGTACTAGCAATGCTACTGCTGTTACTTGTACTACTACATCAACCGCTGCAGCTACTGTACTACGATTGTTTTTACCTGCTGTAACGACAGCTACTGCTAATGCTAACTACATGAGCAGCAGCGTTATTTCTTTCTGCTGTAACTACTGCTTCTGTTACTAATGGATACTGTAACTAGTACTGCTCATATTACTATGAGTATTCCTTCCCCTCCTGCTGCTGTCAGAGCTCAGAGTTCACGTCTCTCCGCGTGAAGCGTCCTCCATCTGCATGGAAAAGAAGAGCGAGACTCTCGTGCATTCATCCCATTTCTCTCTCTGTCCTCTCCTTTAAGTCTCTCTCTCTTTCCTCCTCACGACTGGGTGACGCCGCTTAATTGGCGACGACACTGAAACATGTCCTGTCCTGCTCTGCAGCCTCCTCTGCATAATTAAAACAAGAGCAACACTTCATCTCCTCTGCAGCAGAGAGGAGCGGCTGGAAGTCGCCTCTGTTCTCAAAACTATTTTTACAGAGCTGCTTTCGTCTGTTTCCGCCATTGTTCTTTACAAACATCTTATTTTTACTTCCTCCTTTCATCTTCTTCTTCTTCTCTGCTTCCTGTGAATGGATCTGATGGCTGAAGCACTTTGTCATGTGATCGTCTCTGAAGTCTGTTTGATCATTAATCACATGATCATTGTTAAGACAGAGAGACGAGAGGCTGGCGTGACGGACACGGAGACGCCGGGAAAAATGGAGGCGTTGTCGTGGCAACAACAGAGGCGGAGTGGACAGCGGTCCGTTGGGTTCCTGAAGTACTCGTACTCGTACTCGTACTCGTACTCGTCGTGTTTCTGCTTGAATTTGTTACAAATCTTATTTCTGGCTCATTTCCAAACACATGGACGTTTCTGAAGCTGCATTGCAGATGAACTTTGTGAATATTCTTAAATATATTCTGAAGCAGACGGTCGTTAGAGGCCCTCAGCTCGTCTCTGCCTCGGGGCCGCCGGCAGGTTAATCCAGCCGCGCTCGTAATTTATACAGTCTAACAACTGTTACTAAATACAGAGCAGGACGTTTGAAACCGAGCGAAGCTCAGCAGGACGACAGCAGACCAGCCGCTAACGTGAGGCGGCCCAGGTGAGTCAGCGTTTCACCTGAGCTCTTCAGCCAAAGCACAGCAGCCTGTAAACACACACACACACACACACACACACACACCTCGCTGCAGCTGTTTGACCTGCAGCTGTAACACTGAAAAACATGATGTGTGAACGTCTCGCCTCCGCGTGCCTTTAAAAACACGCTGTGACATCATTAAATCAGCAGGTAAACAAAACAAAACACAAATGTGGTGACAGCAGAGCTCAGGCTGCTCCTCCTCCTCCTCCTCCTCCTCCTCCTCCTCCTCCTCCTCCTCCTCCTCCTCCTGGGGTGGGATAATTGTTTGTTGGCCCATGATTCCCTCTAATTATTTTCCTCTAATTATATATTTTGTGGTGTTGTTTCCGCGTCATTAGAACTGAGGATGGATCTTTTATATTTGTACTTCTTTGCTTTTTAATAAGTCTGAACATCTTCAGGATCTCCAGAGGAGACAACGCCACCACCACTGGAGTGTGTGTGTGTGTGTGTGTGTGTGTGTGTGTGTGTGTGTGTGTGTGTGTGTGTGTGTGCCAGTAGACGGCTGGCTGACTGACGGGGATCTAAACAGCTCTGAATATTATCGATCCACTATAAGGATGATGCTCGCTGTAGAAGACGAGGACTCAGGATGAAGGACGCTTCCTGTTAACACGTCATGAATCCACAGCCAGAGGTTACACAGCAGAACCTTCTGACAGCAGCCGGTGTCGGAGGTTTGGACTACGTGAGGCCTGGACTTCATCCTCACAGGACAGGAAGCTCCCCTGCCTCCTCCTCCTCCTCCTCCTCTCCTCAAAGCGAAGCTGTGTCCTCATTTCAGTGTGGAGGAGGTGAAGGAGAGATCCCTGCATCCTTTTTCTCTCCCTCCTCAGCGCTGTGTTTAATACACCGCGTTGACTTTGATAAAGCGCGCTGTGGAAACGGCCGCCTCTACAACGCCGCTCGATTCATGATCTGCCTATTCAGCAAAAGTACAGGGTGGGCCTCCATTCAGAGGGGGGAGGGGGGAGGAGGAGGGAGGAGGGAGGAGGAGGGAGGAGGAGGGAGAGAAAATTGAGTAAAAGGAATAAAAAATTTTAAAAAACTCGAAGGGAAAGAGAGAGAATAGAGTCGGAGGAGGGGAGAGAGCCACTGGCAGCGTTTTCAGTTTGGTAGCTGAGCAGCTGTTTCACATTTCAAAGACGTGCTGCAGGAGGTGGAGGAGGTGGAGGAGGTAGGAGGAGGAGTGAGGAGGAGTACGTGCTCTCCATCCACTGAATCATTCAACCTTTTTTTCATTTTCTACACAAATCTGGAGCCACTGATACATTTTATCCATCCTCAGTCTGATTTATCATCGACCTCTGCAGCAGGGTTCACCAAAACACTATAAAACACACACACACACACACACACGCACACACACACACACACACACACACACACGCACACACACACACACACACACACCGTCCTGCCGCCACCAAATGTGGATTTATCCGCCGTTTAGCAAACGCTCTCTTCTCTCTTTGTTTGACTGAAAACTGAATATTTGTTTTCAGAACACTTCATGATCAGTCCGTCCGTCTGCTTCCTCTTATCCCGGCTCGGCTCGGCTCGGGGGTCGGGTCAGCAGAGGACGTCATGTGTCACGTGTTCAATCCTCAGTGTTTTTTTTTTCATCCCTTCATATTTTGTTGTGATTTCTTTGACATTTCATCCTTTGTTTCGTTCAGCCGTGTGAAATGAACTCTCTCTCTCTCCTCCTCTGTCCTGATCGCAGCTCGTCCTCCGCTCGTATCGTCTTGCGTATTGGCCCTCATTTACCATATTTCTAATTATATTCAATTTTAGCCTTTTATTATTTTCCCGCCGCAGTGACACCGTCTCCCTGCGGGGATCAATAAAGTTTCATCTAATCTGAACCTGATGAAACTGTGTCAGACTCAGCGAGGAGCTCTCGTTGCTTTATTTAGTGCAGATTTTAAATTGAGTTTGGTGCAGCGATCCCGAAGCTTTGATATGAAGACTGATGGACTTTTACTCTGCTCCGTCTCTGATGTGACTTTGACTGCGTTTGGAAGGGAAATATTTGTTCCTGCTGCACCTTCACACCACTTATTTTCATTAAACTCTGATTTTACGTGTTACGTGCCGAGCCTGTCGAACTACACAAATGTCACCTGTCTGTGTTAAAGCTTCTTTCTTCTCCGTTTCTGCTGAACTGACTCAGTTAAATAATAAAAATACACGAGATGCCTGCAGAGAGGCGAGTTTCATGTCAGGCCACCGATCGTGAAGAAACATCTGTGAAACACGACCGCGTGTCTCCTTAAAGATTCTTTATGGACAGAATAAAGCAGGAAACAGGCTGATCTGACCTGATACAATAAGTAACTGAGACCATTGTTGTGCTGGACCAAAGACTGAGGCTCAAATCTAATGATAATAAATCTGCACGAACATCAAACGTCACACCAGGTTCCAGAAAATCCTTTAAAATGTTGATTTATGTCAGAAAGAGATGATTCATTTCTCTTCTTTGAGGAAAACAGGCTGTTTGTTACAGACTGTGTGGACACGCTGTTCACCTCGGTGATCAGCTCTTGTTTTACGGCCTTGGCCTCGCTTACGCGCCAGTAATTAAAAATGTTAGACACCTCATCTTTAGTCTTCTTTCTGAAAGCCTGCAGTAAAGTCGTGTGAGGTGTGTACCGTCGCTGGTTTACGAAGCAGACTGATGAAGATGAACAAACGTCCTGCTGTCAGTCTGAATCGTCGATCCTTCCCGTCTGTAAAGTCTGCACGCTGCGTTGACTGCTGCTTCTATCGAGTTTTATTTGTGACCCAAAATGTGATATAATAAATGTATCTGCTGCAGATCAAGAAGCAGTAAACCTGCAACTCGTGTGCTGAGATAAGATCGACTTTATTGATCCACGCCGTGGAAATCTGTTACAGCAGCTCGCAGTAAACGAAGTGAGAAGAAGAAACTCTGAGATAAAACTCCAAATAATAATAATACATATTTACTCTGTGTGTGTATATATATATATATACACTGTATATGCAGATAAACATGTTGGATCATTTAATGTAAATAATTGTGCAGCAGGATAAAGATGGTTGAGTTTACAGTACAGTGTTGGTCATTAAATATAATTAGATCTATATATGGGAATGCATGAGTGATGGGCTGATATGTAACACAAACAGCTTCATTATGTCGTGTGTCAGTTTCCTGTAGTGGACGTGAAGCGATGAATCACTTTATGTTTTAAATTGATTCCTTTACTGTTCAAAAACTCTGAACTGTCCCTTTAAGCGTGAACTTCAGCCTGAAGGTGGCGCTGGAGGGAAGTTCAGCGGGTCGCAGGAATACTGTAAAGCTGTCAGACTTTATTTCCCGGCTGAGCGTTCACGGATCTTCAAATAAACCTTCAGAAGCGATGCGAGTTAATTTACGTGTTTATGTGTTAATGTATAATAACAGTAATAATACTATAACCACCATTAAAAAAAGCTACATTAACACGGCGCTAACGAGCGCTGCAGCGCGGGTGTGGAGAAATAAAACCCATAATGAGGTGAAATATGACATAAAAAATACATTAAAAGCAGCATAAATTAACACAGAGAGTAAGTATGAGTGTGTGTGTGTGTGTGTGTGTGTGTGTGTGTGTGTCTGTGTGAGAGCAGCTCCTCGCTGTGTGATGTCCCAGAGTTCATAGCGGTAGTGGCGGCGGCAGCACTCGATGGTAGTGATATTAAGCAGGAAGTGTTGCAGGAGGACTTCATTGCCGTCTTCCACATTTTGTGTAATAGAATGTAACTAGCATCATTATTTTTTCATCACAGCCCTCCCACAACTGTCTTCCACATCTAGGAACATCACTTTCCTCTCAGCGGCTCGCTCCCTCGCTCCCTCCTCGCTCTTCCTTCGCCACACTGCGAGTCAATTAAAGAGCGGCAGATAAAACGTAAGGAAAGAAAAAAACGGCGCTGCCACTGGAGGCCCGGCGGTGGATTCTGAAGCTCGGCAGCTCTCACCACTCCGGGCTGACGTGTTGGAGAAGGCGTGATGGGGTTGAAGTTGAAGAGTCTCCTCGCAGCAGTCGGCCTCGTCGCCACAGTTTGGAGAGCGTTTATTTTTATTTATTCGCCTCGCTCGGCCTGCTGGGACGGACGCTCAGGCGAAGACGTCTGATCGCTGCAGCTCGCCGTCAAACTCCAGCCATCGAGTGAATCGTAAAGACGAATATTTGTGTTTATTTCTGCTCCATGACGACGTGAAAACACTGAACAAAGATGGAGAGGAGGCTCTGACACAGCTGGAAACTGCTCTGCAGATATTTACTGCCCTGTTTGTTCGACGTGTTTCTCCTCTTTAAACGAGGTTAATGGTTTTTTGTTCAGCACGTCTGACACATAAATTGAATTTAGGAAGCGATTACTGCTGCAGATATCAGAGATAAATGGAGATGATTGCATGAATATTTAAATCAATGCACACAATGAGGAGTTTTACTATCAGCTAAACTGCAGCAGAGAGTCTGCAGGCAGCTTCTTTTCCAGCTCTTTAGCTCTGAAGCTATCTGTCCAGCTCAAACGCTCTTCTGTCCGTTAAAACAGGAACATGACGTCATTTCACTGGTACCATGGATTTAAAATGTCTTCAGATCATCTTCAAGGTCCCGTCAAAGGTCTGCTCCTCTCATCGTCTCGTCTTCAGTTGCCACATTTTTCCTCTGGTTGTGTTGACGGTTTCACTTCTTTACTCTTTTGTGGTGACTGTTGCATCTCAAGAGTTTTTATCCAGGGATGAAACATTTATTGTAATTAAGGTGAAATGTTAATTAGACCTCTTGATTCTGTCACTCAGCCTTTAAAAACTTCAGAGGTATTTTTGTGACCTGACACGTCTCCGCTCCGCCCTGAATGATAAAATGTTTGCACAGGGTGTGAAACCAAAGTTTAAATCTGAAGTCTGCAGCACTGACTGTGAAAATATTGGATTTAAATGTTCACAGAGGAGCGTGCAAAGTCACAGACTGAAGGTATGAAGCATCAAGTAGCACTGTCGACCCGGTTCTGTTCTGAATGTGATTCTCTGATCTGATTTTTTATTAGCATGAAATTTAAGTTATTACTTTTTGAGCTGTGACAAAAAAACTGAAAGTCGACAAGAAAAAACTGAAAGCTACAACAAGCTGCAGTTCCTCTAACGTCCACTTGAGGCTGGCTGCAGAAGTGAGTCAGTCTCCATAAGTCCCCATGTTAGACAGCAGAAATAAACATGTTTACAGCCTGGTACAAAAAACAGTTTTGGTCTCTGTAGCTAATTTCCCCGTTCATGACAACTGTACTGAGGGTGAATTTATATACAACTCACCTGTTCACATTATATTAAGGCTTAAAGTTATGCAGGATTCAGAGCGTGGACGCTTTGATTGACAGGTGGGCGTGGTCACAGGTGGCTTGTTTGAGCAGCCAGGCTTCATTCAGCTCCACCTCTATAACCATCTTTAGATTAGTCAGGAGGCGGCGGAGGCAGGACCGCCCAGACGGAGACGACGAAATAAACAGAGTGAATGCTGGGAGTTCATTTAGATCACATGTTCAATGGAAACATGAAGACTTGCTGCAGCGTGTTGATGGCGTCTCACTAGAAGTATACTGCAGTATCTCGTCATATCAGTTGTGTATGTTGTAAAGAAGGTGTCACGCAGCAGAGGCTCATTGGACTGAAGGTCAATATTGTACCAATAAAGCAGGTCAGTGAACGCACCATGGCCTCTGTTGTCTCGTGTGTGTCAGGACTCAACTCAACTTGTTCACACCAAACTTGACCAAATGAATCAGGACTGTGTTTCAGTGTGTAATAAATCCTCTTTATTGACTCAGAGCACAAACTAAATGTTGTTTCTTCATTGAATCTCACATATGTACAAGAAGAGAATGAATCATCTCCTTATTGATTCTGATCATACAAACTAAAGTCATCATGAGCAGTGATAGCCTCCATGGCTAAACAGACACAGGAAGGAGCCACCGAAAGAAACTCAAACATTTACACAACCACCAATGAGAAGAGGACAAAGTACCGCCCACAGTGTTTGATTGACAGGTGAAGAAATGCCACAACAATCAGCTGTCAGCAACAATGATGGAAACAAAACAAGCTGAAGACATGAAACACAGAATTTAACCCTTCAATGACTTCTGTCTATTTGACTTCACACAACTCAGCAGAGGATCCAGGACAATATAAAGTCCAGCATAGAGAGGCTGAGTGAACGTGGTCTGGACTCTGTGGAGGAGAGTCATGGTTTCAGAGACGCTGTAGAAGGACAGAATACCTGCACTGTGATCCAGGTACACTCCAACTCTGGAGGACCGAGGACCTGAGACGGGAGTGCGGACTCTGTTGTAATAAAAGTTATAACTGTCTTTGTAACAAGATAAACTCCAAGATTTGTCATTGCGTCCAAATAAACATTCATGTGATTCTCTTGCTCTGCTGATATTCTTGTATGTGACTGCTACATTAACTCCTCCTCTCCACTCCACCTCCCAGTAACAACGTCCAGTCAGACTCTGTCTACTCAGGACCTGCCAATAAACAGTGAATCTGTCTGGGTGACTAGAATAAGACTGATGTTGATATGTAAATGTCACTTTTCTGTTCCCCTCAGATAATAACAGCCATGTGTGTGCTGTGTTTGGATCCAGTGTGAGTTCACGTGAATATTTTAAGAACTCAGCTCTGGTCTTGGGCTCTGGTTCTGGTCCTGACAGTGAAACATGGACTTCAGTGTCTGTCAGTGAGATGTTTGTCCGTTGGTCCCTCAGAACGTCCTGTAGTTTATCTCTGAGCTCTGACACAGCAGCTGTCACATCCTCAAAGTCCCTCAGAGGACGGATATTGATGCTGGATGAGTCTGTAGATTGGCTGAGTCGTGACAGTGAGGGGTAGTTGTGTAGAAACTGGTTGTGGTCCTCTGTGTGTGAGAACTTCTTCAGCTCAGCGTCTTTCCTCTTCAGCTCAGTGATCTCCTGCTCCAGCTTCTCCTGAAGCTCTTTGACTCGACTCACTTCAGTTTCCTGCTGGGATCTGACCTGCTGCTTCACATCAGACCTTCTTTTCTCCATGAGACGGATCAGCTCAGTGAAGATCTTCTCACTGTCCTCCACTGCTTTATCAGCAGAGCCATTGATAGCCTCCACATCCTGTTGGAGCTCCTTCACATCTTTCTCTCTGTCCTGGATTCTCTGCTGGATGTTTTGTCGACTCACCTCGAGCTCTCTCTGCCTCTCAGTCCTTTCTGCTGCAGCTGACACTGTGTCGTGGCCTTTATGTTCCTCCATAGAGCAGAGATAACAGATACACTGCTGATCAGTGCGACAAAATATCTTCATCACCTCATCATGACGAGAGCAGATGTTCTCCTGGAGCTTCTTGGAGGGCTCCACCAGCTTGTGTTTCTTAAATGGAGGCCATCATGATGAGGCTGGAGGTGTTTCTCACAGTAAGAGGCCAGACAGACCAGACAGGACTTCAGAGCTTTCAGTTTCCTCCCAGTGCAGAAATCACAGGCCACATCTTCAGGTCCAGCATAGCAGTGATCAGCAGGAGCAGCTTGGAGTCCAGTCTTCTTCAGTTCCTCCACTAAAGCTGCTAACATGGTGTTTTTCTTCAGGACAGGCCTCGGTATGAAGGTCTGCCTACACTGAGGGCAGCTGTGGATTCTCTTCTCATCCTCTCCATCCCAGAAGTTTTGAATACAGTTCATGCAGTAGCTGTGTCCACAGGAAGTAGTCACCGGATCCTTCAGTAGATCCAGACAGATCGGACAAGAGAAGGTTTCCCGGTTCAGTTTATTTTCTTGCTGCGCCATTTCTCCTCTCCGCGTCGACGACTGTCTGAGTTTGACTTCCTGAGAAATGAAACTAGTCTGAGCTCTGATCTAAACAACATGCGGCCTGTCAGCTGACACGTCACCACATGTTGGTTCCACCCATCTTCAAACTGGAGATCTGAGGGGGAGGGAACAAGGAAACACATGAGCAGAGTGGAGCTGGCTGTGTGTGAGAGCAGGAAGAAGAGGGAGGGCTTATCAAGAGCCGACTCATTCCAGGAAGAGGATGTTGTAAATGATCTGTAGAGTTAATACACTCTGACAGCTGTGAAGAAAATAGTTCATGTTAAAGTTTCACCTGGAAATGAGTCCAAAAGAAACCAGAAGACTTTTCTAAAACACGGCTGATCTGAAGGTGAAATAAAGGTAAATCCTCCAGTCAGTGACAATCATCAGCCAAACAGCCACTAATAAAGGCAATCACTTCATCTTCTTTATCTTCAGTGATGAAGTCCTCGACTGTCTGTAAAGGTGAGCTGTCAGAGACGAGGACTACAAACACAGGAGCGTCACCAGCTGCCATTTTCTCACCTCTGTTCTTTTCTGTGGAAACCAGTGAGTTCAAATGTCTTACACACGTTTACTGTAAATATTATACAGTATGGGAAGTAGTTCAAGTCTGCACAACCAGCAAATACTCAAACTGAGAGGACAAAACAGGAAGCACAGACACTGATTCAGCTGAAGGATGTGTGTGTGTGTGTGTGTGTGTGTGTGTAGGGTGGAGGTGTTGTGTGTCGTGACCGTTTCAACCCCACCTTGAGAAAACACCCCGTGTTTGTGTGTCCACGTGCGCAGGTGTTGACTTCCTGCTTTCAAAGCTTTATTTTCCACTTTGAGAGCCGCCGACTGAACTAATGACACAAAGCACGACAGTCTGCAGGAGCTAAATGTTTGAAATGGCTTTCTGATGTGTGTAATGTCTGAGCGCTTTGGGACAAAGTGGATGTGTGAAAGAGGTAAAAAGAAAAGGCTGTAGCTTTAATATGTGTGTCTACAGACTGTGAGCTGCAGCTAATGCTTTGTGTTGCCTCTCCATTACCTCAGAAATATGAAGGAATCACGAGTATTTGTCTTGGAAATGGACGGCGATGTTTGCCGGGGCACAATCACGGCCTTTTGTATCGCAGAAAATGGTGTGAGCTCGGCCAAATGGAGCGATTATGAAAAACTGACCACCTTTTCCCCCACGCCGCTCCCGCTTTGGGCGGCCGGTATAGACGGACAGCACGGCGTCCAGTAATTTGAGTTTATTTATGTGATGCGTGTCGGCGAAGAGAAAGCGGAGCGGTGCGGCGAGGCGCTGATTGATCTTTCAGAGGCAATCACGACGAGCAGCGAGCAGAAAATAGGCCCGCGGACGTCTGACGGCCTCATCTGTGAGCGGGATTACGTGACGCCGAGGCAGACCTTCACCTGTCAGAGACCCTCTGAGACGTCCCCTGTCTAAAACCTGGACCTAGTCTCTGAGACGTCCCGCAGACTGTCTAAAACCTGGACCTAGTCTCTGAGACGTCCCGCAGACTGTCTAAAACCTGGACCTAGTCTCTGAGACGTCCCCGCAGACTGTCTAAAACCTGGACGTAGTCTCTGAGACGTCCCCGCAGACTGTCTAAAACCTGGACCTAGTCTCTGAGACGTCCCCGCAGACTGTCTAAAACCTGGACGTAGTCTCTGAGATGTCCCCGCAGACTGTCTAAAACCTGGACGTAGTCTCTGAGACGTCCCCGCAGACTGTCTAAAACCTGGACCTAGTCTCTGAGACGTCCCCGCAGACTATCTAAAACCTGGACCTAATCTCTGTGATGTCTTAAAAACTGTCTAAAACCTGGACCTAGTCTCTGTGACGTCCCTGCAGACTGTCTAAAACCTGGACGTAGTCTCTGAGACGTCCCCGCAGACTGTCTAAAACCTGGACGTAGTCTCTGAGACGTCCCCACAGACTGTCTAAAACCTGGACCTAGTCTCTGAGACGTCCCCGCAGACTGTCTAAAACCTGGACGTAGTCTCTGTGACGTCCTACAAACTGTCTAAAACCTGGACCTAGTCTCTGTGACGTCCCTGCAGACTGTCTAAAACCTGGACGTAGTCTCTGAGACGTCCCCGCAGACTGTCTAAAACCTGGACGTAGTCTCTGAGACGTCCCCACAGACTGTCTAAAACCTGGACCTAGTCTCTGAGACGTCCCCGCAGACTGTCTAAAACCTGGACCTAGTCTCTGAGATGTCCCCGCAGACTGTCTAAAACCTGGACCTAGTCTCTGAGACGTCCCCGCAGACTGTCTAAAACCTGGACGTAGTCTCTGTGACGTCCTACAAACTGTCTAAAACCTGGACCTAGTCTCTGAGACGTCCTACAAACTGTCTAAAACCTGGACCTAGTCTCTGAGACGTCCTAAAACCTGGACGTAGTGTAACCCAGGTTACTAGGCTCTTAATAAAAGTCCAGTCATCATTTGATGAATTGGAACAATAAGTTAATAAGTCCATGATTTGTGTCACATAAATAGATACACAGATAAATAAATAGTTTGGGTTGGAAGAATCTTGCATAAATAGGTCGAAATGAAAGAGATCGACATGCACAGAAAAAAAAGATTCTGTATTAAAGAGTGTTTCATTCATTTCATTTTCAACACGTTTATTAAAGTGCCTTTCTTGACGTGTACAAGACTCAGGTGACGTGAGGAGCTCACGTGACGCGGCGTGGCTCGGCCAATCAGACGCCGTCCAGGCGGACGTGCCGGTGTGTTTTTCCGCTCTCTCTCGGACTCTCGTGGAGGTTTCTGCTGCAGACTTAGCGGGTAAGTTTGTACAAGAAGACAAGATAATTCAACCAAATAAAGTGTTTTATTAGTTCGAAACGCTGAGAGCGAGCGGGCCGTGTTCAACAACCAGAGACGACCCGCGTCCTGCCGTGTGTGTGTGTGTGTGTGTGTGTGGTGTGTGTGTGTGTGTGTGTGTGTGTGTGTGTGTTGGTACATGAACCTCTGGTGAGTTTAATGTTAAAGGTCTGATGCTGCTGCTGCATTATTAGAAACAGAGAGTTATAGTTAATAGGTTATTAAGACCAATGTTACAATTAGTATGTATGTGTGTGTGTGTGTGTGTGTGTAACTCCTTTGGCCTTTATAGGCGGGTAGAGAGGAGCCACTCAAACGGAAAAGAACCTCTCATTGAGAAACTCTATTATTATTATTATTATTATTATTATTTGTATTTGTTTTCTAGTGATCCACATCTCATTGTGTATGCAGTATTATTTTTTTTTCCCCGTTATTTAAAAAACTGTTTCAATACAATATAACAAACATAAAAACTCTGTGGTTGTGATCCTTTCCACTCAGTGCTCATAGCAGAGATACTGTCTCTGTGACGTCCCCACAGACTACCTAAAACCTGGACGTAGTCTCTGTGACGTCCCCGCAGACTGTCTAAAACCTGGACGTAGTCTCTGTGACGTCCCCGCAGACTGTCTAAAACCTGGACGTAGTCTCTGTGACGTCCCCACAGACTACCTAAAACCTGGACGTAGTCTCTGTGACGTCCCCACAGACTACCTAAAACCTGGACGTAGTCTCTGTGACGTCCTCACAGACCGTCTAAAACCTGGACGTAGTCTCTGTGACGTCCCCGCAGACTGTCTAAAACCTGGACGTAGTCTCTGTGACGTCCCCGCAGACTGTCTTAAACCTGGACGTAGTCTCTGTGACGTCCCTGCAGACTGTCTAAAACCTGGACGTAGTCTCTGTGATGTCCCCACAGACTGTCTAAAACCTGGACGTAGTCTCTGTGACGTCCTTGCAGACTGTCTAAAACCTGGACGTAGTCTCTGTGACGTCACCACAGACTACCTAAAACCTGGACCTAGTCTCTGTGACGTCCCCACAGACTGTCTAAAACCTGGACGTAGTCTCTGTGATGTCCCCACAGACTGTCTAAAACCTGGACGTAGTCTCTGTGACGTCCTTGCAGACTGTCTAAAACCTGGACGTAGTTCTCTGTGACGTCCCGCAGACTGTCTAAAACCTGGACGTAAGTCTCTGAGACGTCCCCGCAGACTGTCTAAAACCTGGACGTAGTCTCTGTGACGTCCCTGCAGACTGTCTAAAACCTGGACGTAGTCTCTGTGACGTCCCCGCAGACTGTCTAAAACCTGGACGTAGTCTCCGTGACGTCCCCACAGACTGTCTAAAAACCTGGACCTAGTCTCTGAGACGTCCCCGCAGACTGTCTAAAACCTGGACGTAGTCCTCTGTGTGACGTCCCCGCAGACTGTCTAAAACCTGGACGTAGTCTCTGTGACGTCCCTGCAGACTGTCTAAAACCTGGACGTAGTCTCTGAGACGTCCCCGCAGACTGTCTAAAACCTGGACCTAGTCTCTGAGACGTCCCCGCAGACTGTCTAAAACCTGGACCTGGTCTCTGAGACGTCCCCGCAGACTGTCTAAAACCTGGACCTAGTCTCTGAGACGTCCCGCAGACTGTCTAAAACCTGGACCTAGTCTCTGAGACGTCCTCGCAGACTGTCTAAAACCTGGACGTAGTCTCTGTGACGTCCTACAAACTGTCTAAAACCTGGACGTAGTCTCTGTGACGTCCTACAAACTGTCTAAAACCTGGACGTAGTCTCTGAGACGTCCTACAAACTGTCTAAAACCTGGACGTAGTCTCTGTGACGTCCTACAAACTGTCTAAAACCTGGACCTAGTCTCTGTGACGTCCCCGCAGACAGTCTAAAACCTGGACCTAGTCTCTGAGACGTCCTAAAACCTGGACGTAGTGTAACCCAGGTTACTAGGCTCTTAATCAAAGTCCAGTCATCATTTGATGAATTGGAACAATAAGTTAATAAGTCCATGATTTGTGTCACATAAATAGATACACAGATAAATAAATAGTTTGGGTTGGAAGAATCTTGCATAAATAAATAGAATCTATGATTAAAATCATAAATAGGTCGAAATGAAAGAGATCGACATGCACAGAAAAAAAAGATTCTGTATTAAAGAGTGTTTCATTCATTTCATTTTCAACATGTTTATTAAAGTGCCTTTCTTGACGTGTACAAGACTCAGGTGACGTGAGGAGCTCACGTGACGCGGCGTGGCTCGGCCAATCAGACGCCGTCCAGGCGGACGTGCCGGTGTGTTTTTCCGCTCTCTCTCGGACTCTCGTGGAGGTTTCTGCTGCAGACTTAGCGGGTAAGTTTGTACAAGAAGACAAGATAATTCACCAAATAAGTGTTTTATTATTCGAAACGCTGAGAGCGAGCGGGCCGTGTTCAACAACCAGAGACGACCCGCGTCCTGCCGTGTGTGTGTGTGTGTGTGTGTGTGTGTGTGTGTGTGTGTGTGTGTGTGTGTGTGTGTTGGTACATGAACCTCTGGTGAGTTTAATGTTAAAGGTCTGATGCTGCTGCTGCATTATTAGAAACAGAGAGTTATAGTTAATAGGTTATTAAGACCAATGTTACAATTAGTATGTATGTGTGTGTGTGTGTGTGTGTAACTCCTTTGGCCTTTATAGGCGGGTAGAGAGGAGCCACTCAAACGGAAAAGAACCTCTCATGAGAAACTCTATTATTATTATTATTATTATTATTATTATTATGTTGTATTTGTTTTCTAGTGATCCACATCTCATTGTGTATGCAGTATTATTTTTTTCCCCGTTATTTAAAAAACTGTTTCAATACAATATAACAAACATAAAAACTCTGTGGTTGTGATCCTTTCCACTCAGTGCTCATAGCAGAGATACTGTCTCTGTGACGTCCCCGCAGACTGTCTAAAACCTGGACGTAGTCTCTGTGATGTCCACGCAAACTGTCTAAAACCTGGACGTAGTCTCTGTGACGTCCCCACAGACTACCTAAAACCTGGACGTAGTCTCTGTGACGTCCCCACAGACTACCTAAAACATGGACCTAGTCTCTGTGACGTCTTACAGACTGTCTAAAACCTGGACGTAGTCTCTGTGACGTCCTGCAGACTGTCTAAAACCTGGACGTAGTCTCTGTGATGTCCCCACAGACTGTCTAAAACCTGGACGTAGTCTCTGTGACGTCCTTGCAGACTGTCTAAAACCTGGACGTAGTCTCTGTGACGTCACCACAGACTACCTAAAACCTGGACGTAGTCTCTGTGACGTCCCTGCAGACTGTCTAAAACCTGGACGTAGTCACTGTGACGTCCTTGCAGACTGTCTAAAACCTGGACGTAGTCTCTGTGACGTCCCCGCAGACTGTCTAAAACCTGGACGTAGTCTCTGTGACGTCCTTGCAGACTGTCTAAAAACCTGGACGTAGTCTCTGTGACGTCCCCGGCAGACTGTCTAAAACCTGGACGTAGTCTCTGTGACGTCCTCGCAGACTGTCTAAAACCTGGACGTAGTCTCTGTGACGTCCCTGCAGACTGTCTAAAACCTGGACGTAGTCTCTGTGACGTCCTCGCAGACTGTCTAAAACCTGGACGTAGTCTCTGAGACGTCCTCGCAGACTGTCTAAAACCTGGACGTAGTCTCTGTGACTGCAGACTGAATGACTAAAAACTGTGTTGATGTCTTATAATCATATCATTAGTTTGTTGATACTTCAGCTTCAGTGAAGCTTCGTCGTCAGACACGATGCGGTAACATCAGCTGCTAACGATGACGTCAATCAAAGTGTAACCATGGCAACATGTCAAACTGCAAACTGGCGTCACCGTGACGGCTCCGTGAACACAGCGCGGTGTTTAATTTATTGTAAAGTTTCCAGACTTACCTCCGTCACGCTTCAGTTTGGCCTCCACCTCCCGCTCTACTGTCGCTGCGTCGTCTGTGTATCTCACACACTGCTCCATTATACCAATAAAACATATTAATAAATATAAAACAAACAAGTTTATCAGATGATTAGAAGTTTTATTTTACATTTATTCTCTGTTCTAATTATTCTCTTTAATATTAACAAGTTGAAAACAGGTTCATTGTCTTTTTAAAGTCTCGGCTGTTGAACCTGAAATGAAACCAGCACAGATGAATATTTAAATAAACATCTTTAAAGTTATAGTTTCATCCTGCAGCCTCAGCGTTCATACGATAACTTCATGTTATTATTAACGTACGTGAAGCCTTTAAACTCCGTCACTCTGCGTACATCACTAATAAACTCCGTCAGCCTCTCCGTCTTCATCCGCTCTGACTTCTCACTCTCCTCTTTAACCTACATAAGAAAATTAAAATCCTATAATTATCTTCAATTAACAGAAAGAGGGACATGCAGTGATTAAGGAAATCAAGTTCAGGGACTATTTTCATTATCTGAGCTCCCCCCACCTCCTCCTCCACCTCCTCCACCTCCTCCACCTCCTCCTCCCCCTGCTTCAATCCCCCAGCCTCCCTCCTCCTCCCCCTCCACCTCCCCCTTTCTTTAACGCTCACCTTTAAGCTCGCTGCTCTCCTTTTTAATTAATTTTTTTCCTCTTTTGTTTCCGGGCTGTCCGTCGTCGTGCCGACGGGTAAACAGTTTAACAGACGAGCTTTAACATTGATTCATTCAGAGTTTCTGAGACTCGTTCTGTGGACTGCCGTGTGTTTGTACCTGCATGCTTCATCTACAACACTAACGAACTCTTCACTGAGCACCACCTGCTGCACCAACACGTCTTTGTCACTGTACGTTGGTTGTAAGTCACTTTGTGTCCGCTAAATTCAGTCAAAGCTGGTAATTGTAGTTTACCGACATGAATCCACAGTCGGTGTTTCTGTCTTTTGTCTGAAAACTTTCTTCCATTATTGAAAAAAGATAATTTGTCTTTTTTTTTGGAGCTTTCAGTGTCAAAAGGACAAATTTCCGGATTTTAATTTGCGAGCGAAGGAGGCGAGCAGTCGTGGTTTTCCTGCAGCGCTGACGTGACGCGCAGCAGAAACTAAAGAGGAAGGAGCTGCTGTCAATAATCTGACTGCTGCTACAGCGCGAGGAAGCTGCGAGCGCTTATTTGTCTGTCAGCCAAGAAAACTCACAGTCAGAATCAGTTTTCTGCCAAGTACGCGCACATACAAAGGATTAATCTGCAAGACATGCTCACCGTGGAATAATACACGAGTGAAAAACAACAGCTGGCAAGCAATTACGCATCTGTCTGCATAAAACTTCAAGTTTGGGAAATACAGGATGTTTTCAAAACGGCCATTTTCACCTCAGCGTGCGGTTTTTAAATCTTTGAAGGACTTTTGTTGAAATGATGTTTTCATGGAGGGAAACCGTCAGACTGCAACACAGAACATGTTAAAGTGATTATGTGTGAATAACCAGGCGGTGACTGACTGTTTGATGACCTTCACGTGACATTGACGGTCCTCCTGTGTTCTGGTTGATCGTAGAAAATCTCGGATTAAAGGTCAAGTTGGATAAAAAGTTTCTCCGTCTGGTCAAGGACACGCTCCGACCTACCGAGCCGACAGGAAGAGTGCTGGACGGCGTGCAGATGTCACGTGATGCACAGGAAGACTTCTTCATCATAATCCTCCAGAAATGACGAATTTTAACCTTCAATCCAACGTTTGGAAAGTCTGAGAGCTGCACGGGTTCAAACATCTACGCCAACTCCACCAGCTAACAGGTCGGACCTGGATCCATTCTGCTCGTTGCTTGCAGAGTACGCCTTGAAGAGTTCTGGTCAACAAATGAATTGTACCATGAAGGAAAACAAGTCCGATTCAACCGGACTGAAGAGGTTTGAAAACAACCTGAAATTCAGAACAGCGTTTCCAGGATGTTTCCAGGATGTTTCCAGGATGTTTCCAGGATGTTTCCAGGATGTTGATCTTATTTGATCAGTCTGAACTCTTTCAGGTTCTGAGACGAGGTGAAACTAAATCACTGAGATCACCTGAGCTCCATGTTTAGCCTAGCTTAGCATAAAGACTGGACGCAGGGGGAAACTGTTAGCCTAGAAAGAAATCACGAGTGGAGAAACAAAAACAACCTCTGGGAGAGATCCTGGAGGACACACTGCTGAAAGAAACAGTGTGTGTGTGTGTGTGTGTGTACGTGTGTGTGTGTGTGTGTGTGTGTGTGTGTGTGTGTGTGTGTGTGGTTGGGCAGGGGTTGGACCGCCCTGGGCAGCGCCTGCAGGGTTGAAGTGGAAGGAAGACAGAAACAGTATCTACTGATCATACACACACAAAATACACACAAAACTCAGTGTTTCCTGTTCTGCGTACAGTACACACACACACACACACACACACACACACACACAGCCTCCAGCCTCACTTCACTGCTCCGTGTTGCTCGTGTCGAAGCTGATGCAGATAAATATGAAAACATTCTTTACACGATGTTGCCGTCCAGTTTTCAGACGAGCTGCAGATTTAATGAACTCTCATCGGAGCCTCGACAAACTTCTAACGGACGCTACGAGCTCGCACGCGGGCCCAACGCGGGCCCAACGCGGCCTCTGGAACCAGCTGTGAACGCGTGGACGGACCTGTACCTGAGCAGGTTTACCTCATCATGTGACACCTCGAGAGACACTAAAGAAAAGAGCTCAGCTGACTGTTTAATACAACAATACACACACACGTCCTGTTTTATGTCCGTCCATCCTTTGTTGAGTCCGTCTTCATCCATCGAAATATCCATCATCTCCATCTGCTGACGAGCGTGTATGAATGGATGAAGCGGCGTTCATCCAGGCCCGTCAGCAGCAGGCTTACTAAAGTATCCCGGACGTCTCCGGGTTCCTCCCGGGAGTCCCGAGGCGTTCCCAGTCCAGATGGGATATTTAATCCGCCCAGTGTGTTCTGGGTCTGTTCTGAGTCTCCTCCCAGTTGGAGTCCAGAAAAACCTCCACAGGGAGAAGTTCTGATCCGACGGCCAAAAACCAGCAGAGGCAGCTTCATTTATCTGAGTCCGGCGAGGAGACGGTCCGTTTGATTTACAGGACGTTAAATCTGAATTTAAATATCACGTGTGACCCGTGAATGAAAACATTAATTCAACAGCAAACAACTGTGTCCTGTAGGTGAAGTGCAGGAAGGCGTCGTCCCGTCTTTGTTTACAAAGCCCATCTGGTCCGTTCATGTTGGTGTTGGTGCAGCTGAGGACAGCAGAACCAGAACAGACTGCTCAAAGACTAACAAAGACAGTTTGTGTGAGTTTTACTCCTGAACAACAAACGTTTAGTGACAGCTGATGTGAATGTTTCCACATCTAACGTGAATGAAACCGGACCGGACCGGGAACCAGCCTCAGTGATTGTGGGAGAGACGAAGACGGTTTTGGCAAGTTTTTTTTTGATTTGTCTTTTGGATTTTCTGTGAGTTTAATTTGGTTCCGTGAAGTTTGTGTTTTCAGATGATCAGCTGACCTTCTTTATAACGCACACGTGGTTTAACCTAAAAACAATGTGACACAGCGATCAGCCAACAGTTCTGACCCGCCGTGGCCTCCTCGGACCTCTGAGGGTCAGCTGTGGGATCTGGCACTAGTTTCGAGGTGTGGCCTCCATGGATCGGACTTGTTGGGCTGAGATCTGGAGAATCTGGAGGCCTTGGACTCGCTGTCGTGTTTGCTTTGTTCGCTCTGTGACAGGACGAAAGAGGCTGGCGGTCTCACAGTGTATTGACTGACTTTTTTAAAGTCCATTAATTGTTTCTGTCGTCTGTTGAATGTAAAGTTCCTCCCTGATCTGTCCAACATTCAGATGTTTGACAGAATCCTCCGTGTTCGCTGTGTTTTATTGTTTTATTGGAGTGTTTTGTGGTGTGTGTGTGCAGACGTCATGCTGCTCTGACAGTTTGACTTCACTGTTTAATCCCTTTAATCCCCGCTCTGCTGCTCTATGTCCTCTCAGCGTTCCCATCTTATCTTCCTGCTTCATGATGTTTGTTTGGAGATCTCCAGTCTTTTTTTTCCTGATGACAGCGAACACATGTGAGCGCCGTGTGGACACTCCGACCAAATCCTCTTTACCGCTCGCTATCAGGAATCTGATCCAGTCATCTTTCATTTGTAAAAAGCGGACTGTTTGATTTTATTCATGCAGGTTTGTTTTCCATCGAAGTGACGAGGGCAGAAAAAAAGAAAATCTCTGGCAAAATGGCCAAAGCTGATAAATCCAGATAATCTCTTCAGTCCACAGATCTTCAGCAGCCGCAGAGCCAAGTCTGCTGCACACTGTAAAAAACATCAGCTGCTTTAACCATTGTTATCGAATACATGAAGATAAAAGAGCAGGCTGCATTCATGCATCCATTACATTAAAACATTATTAATTCATCTGCTGTGCATATATTACTGTAATCTGTGCGCTCACAGCGTGTCTGTCGTGTTATCAGCTCAGTCTCAGTGTTTTTACTTTGTCGTCCAGTTTTTGTGGTTGAATCACTGATAAACTGAAGCTCAGCGTGGTCATTAATATAACCTGTTTTTTGTACCAGGCTGTAAACATGTTTATTTCTGCTGTCTAACATGGGGACTTATGGAGACTGACTCACTTCTGCAGCCAGCCTCAAGTGGACGCTAGAGGAACTGCAGTTTGTGGCTTCATTGCTGGTTAAATAGCGACACTACAAACAGTTCTGGTCCATGAAAATCAGACTTTTTTTTTTAACCTGACTCGTCTGCAGGTAACCATAGCAACAGCTGATGCTCTTCAGGCTCCATGAGGGTTAAACTAAGTGTTGAAACTAATCGAAACACACGTTAACGCGACCACAAACCCTTAAAAACACGGAGGAGTGTGCAGACGCAGCTCCTCTTTGTTCTTTTGTTAAGAAGGCAGCAGCTCCCAGGCCGCTCTTTGTGATGAAACGTATTTCTGCCGCGTACGTTTCTGTTTGTTTTCGACCTTTTGTGACTCTTTGTGTGGAGGGAAAAAAACACAGCGTGTGATGAGGGACTGCTCCAACACACACCGCTTCATTTTAAAGGGTTCACAAGCCAGAAAGGTTGGTGTGAGGAGCAACGTGTCGCCTCCCTGAACTCACTGCCAGAGACTCAAATGTAGCCCGTGCTCAGAATAACACTGACAACATCAGAACACACTCACACACAGGAAGTTCAATAATAATAATAAAAGAACATCACAGTAGTTAATAATTCATATTAATAGTGTAATGGCCGTTGACTGGAGTAATATTATTTTTGACGCGTGTCCATGAACTTAACACAGCTGAAGCTCTTACAGTATAATAACACTGAGCACAGCAGTAATGAAAGAAACGGCAACATGAAGGAATAAATAGTCTTAGTCTTCATTGCGGTCGCCTTTATTTGTAACAAACTGGATTCATCAACATTAAAGAACATTTCAAATCAGCTTTATTTATGAAGTGTGTGTGTGTGTGTGTGTGTGTGTGTCTCACAGATGGAGAAAGTCTCTCTGCGTGTCTAATCTCACGGAGCGTCGTCGGCCGTCTTCGTTGTGTAAAGCTAACAGTGGTCGGGGCATAATTACACATTCCAGTATGTTAATAAAGGAGGGAGTGCTGATTTAGCTAAGAGGCTCAGTGTGTACCGTTTAAAGCCGAGTTTCCCCTCGTCTGAATATTCATCAGAGTCGCACTCAGCTGAAGATGAAACGGCCTCATTGTTCATCAGCGGCGTGCCGGCTCGCTCATGTTATGCACATATTAATGATGAGGACAATTCACTTTGAGTGATTCCTAATCTGTTGACAAGAAGTCTCTGCAGGCCCTTCAGCCGGTCTGATGCAGCTGATGACGATGTTTTATCTGTAAATCCTCCCCGAGAGGAGAGACGGATCAACGCTACGAAAAATCTGCAAGTCATTCACTCAAAATGAAATCACGAGCCGACGGCACGACGGGATTCAGCTGTTTGTTTCCAGATTTGAATAAAATGACAGATTGTGTTAATCTCAAATAAAGCCATCGTGACTTTACGTCCAGC